>JAVDBV010025198.1:1939-26574 GCA_032619315.1 Piper longum
CTGATCATGATCATGAGGTGGATTGGATAGGTAGCCGAGTTTTGCTGGTGCTTTTGGTTGTTTTAGAGTTTTTATTATCTCGGATCAGGAAATCCAGTGGACTATTAAACTAAATAAAAAAATAAAAAATTAGGTACCTTAGAGCATGTCAGGGATACACTGTAGTAGTATATTATGTGGTAAGTATTAGCCTTGTTTGGTCTAAATTACTTAAATTAAAAGAGATTAATTAAATTATTATAATTATTTTTTTAAACACTATTAATCTACCGTCAACACATACTAATACTAGTGACATATATAATATAAAAAATTGGTTGTATTTTTGGCTAATTAGAGAGAAGCTCAAGGTTAGGAAATTTTGAGAGTACGCTGGTGCTCATGAAAATTAATTCCAATTAATTACATGCTAGATCTTGTCACCTTACCCTCTGACAAAATTACATGCCAAGGTTTGCATGAAAATCAATATCAAATAAGGTGTCAAAACATTTTCTAATCATTCTTGTTGGTATGATTGGTTTGTCTCTTTATGATTTTCCGGTCCTCACGGACTCTCTAATGGTTGAAAGATCACTTCACTTGATACACATATGTTTCTTCTTGTCCGATCTAGTTCAAAATAATTAGTCGTTAGTAAACTTTTTATTTCGTATTGTTCATTTGCCAAATTTGATAAATATCTTTACTATAAAATGTGCACTCAAGGGGCAACTCAAATACCCTGGAAAAGAGGGGTAGGCAATTGAACGAGTGCTCTAGATTAGAACTCATTGTGATGTATATAAAAGAAAACGGAGCAACTATGCCAAAAATATATATATACAAATTTTTTTTACAAGGTTCTATAATGGGTTTAATGTAGTATCATGAATGAGTCTATATAAATAAAGTAGTACCCAACCTGACCCGACCCCAACCCCAACTTGACCCTCTAAAAAATATCTCATTTGAGTTCAATTATTTTAGGTCGAGGTTTGCGGGTGTCAAAACCCCGATCTTATAATGACCCAAATACAAAAAATATTAAAATTTTATTTTAAATTCTAGTTTTTAATATATATTTTCAAAAGTATTTTTTTATTTTTATTATAAATAAGAATAATTTACTCCTATTAATAAAAAAAGAAACTCAGTAATCAAATTTGACTAATTAAAATATAATAAAAATAAATATAATAAAAATAAATCAAATTATTACAACATATCTCCTTTTAATTAACATTTATCTTTTAGCCCTAGTCAGCAAGAATATGTATCTTATATATTAAATTATTATAATTTATCTTATTATTAAATAAAAATTTATATATAAAAGTACAATTTCTCCGAAATATAAAATCGTGGAGGGCATCTTCCCTAGTTATTATAAAATATTTAAAATTTTGTATATTTTTATATAAATGTACGTAATATATTTATTATTAGTTTGTTAAGTTAGTTCGGATAGTTTAATTAAAATAATATTCATGTGCATAATCCAAACCGAACCGAACCGACTGTTGGCATACTAGTTTAATGTCTATCTTTCCAAAGAAGGCCCCAAGGTTCCCCTGTTTCGTGGAAAATTGTCTATTTGGTGTGGACTGTGAAGCACTGCGCCAGTGATCGCCACCTCTCAAACAAAATACCAATTTTTTGAGTGGGGGAAGAAGACCCATCTTTACTAATCTTCTGAAGTTTCATTATACGTGTAAATTTGTTCTAATCTTAATGTAGTTCATTAAGTGGAGAAACAATGATTAATTGCCGGAAATTTGACTGCTAGTTGGCCACTTTGGACCATCCACCAAAATTAGCCAAGAGGCAGCTCCCATGCTTTATCTACTCAACCATTAGTGATCGATGAGGCTATATTTTATAGCGTGGTTTCAAATACATTATGTTATATCTCAATAGATCACCTTTAATAATGATAATTGTTGATAATTAAGCAGAAGAAAAATAATTAGCAAGAGCTGTAATTATATTGATAATTTAGTGGCTCTACCAAAAAACTTAAAATAATAAAATGATCCTTAAGAAGGGTAGGCCTTCATTAACATGCTCTCTTTTGTATATGAAAGCCTACTTTATACGATCTTGTCATGATCAAAGGTGGTCCAAATTTTTATACATTGCCACTATGGTTTATTTGAATATACATAAAATTTCAAAGCTTTTCCTTATACTAAAGGTGATATTTCGCCAACTTGTGCTTGAGTGTTACAGCCATACTTTATTTTTATTATCTGCATATTATGTTAGAAGCGAACTAGAAGGCGGTAAAACTTCATGTTATACGAACCTTTATCGGGTAGAAATTTTAGCCATAGCCATCTTAAGGAAATGGAATTTTCCGCAGACATTTTTTTCATGTTCTGCCGAAGGAATTAAAGAAATAAGGATCACTACAACTTAGTGGAGGCTCTGTTTTCCACCTTTTTGACGCCGCTCGGAATCCTTCCTCTTTAGCCGCCTTCCAAACAATCCACGCTAACTAAAACGAGAAACGCCTTTTGGATTGAAAAGTAGGCCTTCTACTCTACCTGTTGCAGAGCCTTCCTCTCCTAGCTTTGTTTGTTTCTCTTTTTCTTGCGTCTCGCCAATGTTGGCCTGAGCTAATAGTGCCAATGTCATCTTGATGCCCACCTTATATGAACCAGCTGTTGAATGTTGATGGGACGAGCTCATCTATTGTTCGAATTCTTCGGTGCATGTCATGTTGTCACATACTCGTAACAGTTTATCACCATGTGTGGGAGGGAAAAGGGACGGGAAGAACAAGTATACCTGAATTATGCGGAGGCTTTATTTGGTGAAAATGATGCATGCGTGTGTTAAGTATGCGTCTTGTAATTGGAGACTCGGAGTGGATTCACAAACGTTTGTTCCTACTTCTTATCTGATAGATTGGCACAAGGAATGATTTGATAGAATGCATTTAGGATCGATACTTCGAAACCATATTTGATACTCTGTCAACGTTACCCCATTGTCAACCATCTACATCATGACACGGACGATAATTTTCGTTTATGATATTACTTTTTTTTATTTGAAAGAAATGGCAATACATGATAGGCTTGTAGGGTGAGCTATGCCTATATTAGCTATTACACCGTCAAGCCATACTAAAGCTGCTCTATAACTAAAAACCAGGCATGGACGAAAAAATTTCTATGTGGTTTTTTATGCCTTAGAATTTTAGACTAAAGAAATATATTAAACTTGCCCTAATGTTGTGTGAAAGATAAAAATAGGACAATTTTAAAATAACTTATAATATAAAATGTTTTTTAATAAAAATGCGTTACAATATATACAAAATTCACAATTTTTTATTATGATATATTTCAATCATAAAATTCTTTGCTTACTACATTTATATTATATAGATGAAATTTTTACTTAAAACTTTCTTTTTTTGGTCCAAAAACTCCAAGTAGTGAGTCTTAAGTAATTTAAGTTTGAAGATTAATCTATAGCTCATATCTAGGACTAAGTAAGAATCCAATGAAAATGTCATGATGCTGCTTAGGCCATTCATCAACAGCTCATTAGTTTAGTGATACAAAGGACATTGTACGATTCCGATTAGAGCATATAGTGTTATAATATTCATTCACAAAAAAATAAATTCCGACTTTAAATGTTCTTCTTTCCACTTAAATAGATATTTGTTAGTTAAATCCAATACTATAATATTCTTCTGCAAGCTAATGCCGCTATCCCTCGTCCACTCTTTTTAGGTTTATCCATTTTTTCCCGCTTCAATCAATACATTAATCTAATTAATTAGTTAATTGATCAAAAGTATGATACTGTTATATTGCATTTTCTTGGGCTAATTATGACACTCCCAACCCTGACATGATCATCCACTCGAACAGGCCGAATAGTGGCAACCCAATTTCCCTTAGAATAAAATGAAATGTTTAATGAAGAATTTCACTATAAGCTCGTACATTGCACTCAGCCCTTATATGTATTAAGAATATAAGACTAAGATTAAGATCCTTAAAAAAAAGAGACAAAGATTAAGAGTAAATCTGTTTTGAGTAATAATTATTATTATTATTGTGTCATTGAAAATAATACTATTAATTATAAATAGTAGTCATCATTATTATCTGAGAATTCATTGGCATCATATATTCATATTTACACATTTTACACCACATCACAGATTACTGTGTAAATAAACTGAATGTGGAATAAATTGTACCCAATACCCACAAGATTAAATAAATTGATATGGGTTGAATATGGTCAAAATTAAAGCCAATTACAATTTTAGCTAACATTTGGTTCATTTAAAAAAAAATCCTAAACTTGTTAGCACATCTCCTCCAAATTCAAGTGTCTGAATATGACCCGAATGTGCTAGGGAATACGAGAATAATTAATCGTAAATGTTGAACATATTTGCGGCTCATCTATAATTGGAGTAAGTTTGGATATCTAAATGACAAATGCTCAAGCCCAAATGAAAATCTAATCTTTTAGGGATGAGTCGATCTAATCCAATCCAAAGAAGGAGAATCTCACTAGGAGTTGAAAGTATCCATATCTGACTCTTATCCTATAAAATTTTTTGTACATGGGGCCTATTATGGCCCTCGCAACACCCACCCTTGATTGTACGCATCAGTGCACAAAATCCATGAAATACATTAGGGCATAGATTCACCGTCTAACGTCATATAAATCCATTTTTCTATTTTATATAAATTCTGCCTATTAACGAAAAAAGGATAAATATGGTCATTGAAATAAAAAATGGAAAGACGGGTAATCTTGTGAGGTGTAGTTAGGGGTGTAAATGAGTTAAGCCTGTTCGCGAGTTTTTTGCGTTCGGCTAGGTTGGACTCGGCTCGTGCTCGTCAATTTTGTGTTTGAAAAAATACTTAACTCGAAATGAATAAGCTCGTTGAACAATAAATAGAGTTTGAGAAAATGAGTATTCGGTTCAGCTCAGCTTGAAATTCGAATTCGATGTGTTCAAATTAAAAAAATATTCGGCTCAGCTCATAAAAACTATGAGGTTACATTGAACTTATATAATATTTAAAAAAAAATTGATCTTATATAAGTCGATAACATAAATATTTGCTACACTTGAAATTAACTCGATTCGACTCAAACTCGGTTCGAAAACCATAAATTTTAGATAAGTTCGATTCGGTTCGTTTACATTAAAGCTCTATTCATATATATTAAAACTCAGCTCCGCTTGTTTTATATTGAGCCAAATTCAATTAAGAGTTAATAGAAGTAATCTTATGTGAATAAATCGGTTAATTAGAGTAATAAACTAATGAATTCGGATTCATCGCGAATCCAAGAGCTGCCACCCACCAACGCGGGTGGCGCCATCGACGTCGTTGGTTCCCGAAACTCGTGCCCGCACACCCACACACGGCCGACTTCGGGCTGTACAACTACTAACCTCTGAGTTGTTAATTCACATCTTCAAGAACAAATCAGTGCACAAGATCAAATGGTGCAAGCGATCATGATTAACTATTGCATTAATTTAATCAGAACTTGGCGATGAATTAACGGGCACTTCAAGGTTGATATTCGTCTGCCAAACTGTGGAAAGTCCGAGATCTTGAATCTACCTTTTTTTTTCTTTATAAGAACACCATCGGCCACAATATTACCTTTTCTTTAATATTTATGATCTATTCAGTCCTTTAATTTACTTGACCTTCGAAATATTTGTGGGCCTTAATTGATCTAATATGTCAGTTCGTGTTCTTATCAAGATGATTGACACAGTAAAGGTGTTCCCATCCTCGGCCACTCACTGTCACAACTCGCAATCCATATTCATGCCATTAGCTCAATGAATTTGAAGCTGCCGGAACCCACAACAGTTGAAATTTTTTGCGTCCCTCTTCATCTAATTCAAGCCTTTCAATACAAGCAGTTCGTTGAAAATGGAAGAATGAACCGACTCCTTAATGAGCTAAACTTTCAAATGTGAATAGTTTGACCTCCCATACATTGATGATCTTCTTTTGGTAGATCGTTGTATCATGTTTTTTCTCTGTTTTCCGAGCCAGAGTAACATGGCAGCAGGTAAGTTGTAAGGCGGACATCAGGGTTGGGCAAGTGCTCGTTTTAAGTAATCTGATCAGCCCTTGCTTGAGCAGGGGCCAATCCATGTCGCCGTCTTGGGCGAAGTTATTAACTAACATTAACTTGCATCTACACGAGATGAAAGGACTAAGTCAGATTAAAAATATTTACAGAGACTGCTTCTAGGCCTCATGTTTTTGAGACTTGTCATTGCCTTGAATACGGAGGTGCAAGCTCGGCTCAACGGATGCAAGTGCATTCATGCGACTTTGGAGCAGAGTTTTTACTAAAGAGGTTTGAGCTTGTTTAGTTTGCTTTATTCAACGAAGTTTTAAATATGGTGAACATACTAGATTGATTTATGATCGGTGCCGGGTATATTTAATTCAACCAGATTTTAAAATTATTAGTAAAATATATTCTTAGACATTGAATTTTTTTTTTATGCTCGGGAAAATTATTTTTTATTGTCAATGTTTATTTAAACATCGCTTAAAAGACTGCAGTTTTTTTTAAATGATTTCGAAAAATTTCAGATCGAAAATCACGTATGGGTTAAATTGCTTAAGGCATAAACTGCACTGTATATCAGGTCGGATTGCCCTATACAATACGATATTTTAATTAATGAAACGTTTTGATTGGAAGTTATTTTTGGTCTGAACATGTTGTAGCTTGTAAATTAGGTCTTAGAACAATTAATTAATGTGGTAAATAAAGCTCAGTCACAACAAGTATGGCTGCCACGTAAAAGTAAAAATTATGAGAGTAATGTTTGAAAGTAAAAATTATGAGAATAATAATAATTGGGTCTGCCCGTATTAAGGCAACACTAATCACTCATGCTCCCGCCAAGAAAGTTATGTGGCCACTACGGACGACTCTATAGGCTATATCCTATTTACACGTACTTTCTACAAAGTTCTTTAAAAATAAATATATTTGCTCATTATTCATTTTGCTTTTATTTTTTCTCCCGATTTCACCGCGTGATTGAAAAAACAAGTTGCTTATATGCAGAGAGGGCATTACTTTCAAAAAAATTTAAAACGCTAAGAAAAGTTTTAAAGGTATAAATTAATACAGAATAATTTAAAAAGGCTTGCGTTTTCCAACAAAAATAAAAAAGTATACTTTAATAGAGAATACTGCAAATAATTTTTAATTAGGGAAAGGTCTAATTTTAATCAATTGTATCAAGGGCCATATCTGCTATAAACTATATCACGAAAGTTTTTTAATTTACTCTCGTCACATTTTGTCTATATCTTTTTATCGTATTAATTCTGGCTTGCCTAATCCCTGCTCAAAACTTTTCGTTTTCATTTTCTGCTCATCCAAAATTTATACTCAAAGTCTTTTTCTTACTCTCTTATTTGTCTGAAATTCATTGTTTTCGTATCTTACTCGCTCAAAATTCAATATTAGCTAATATTTACTTTAAATTATTTTAAATAAGTATTATTAATTAATTATATGTTAATATTTAAACTTTAATTTTAAAACTTTTAATATAATTTCAATTTGATTTTAGTGATCATAATATTTTTAATGTATTTCCAAAAATTCTATTTAAAATTAAATATTTACTGATATTTGTATTTCAATTTCTTCATGTATTATTAACTAATTACTAGATTTAGTTGTGTGGCTTACAAATCTAGCCGTCTCCAGCCAGATTTGGTATGAGGGAGGTGGCTTGGTCCAGTCACGAGCTGCTGATTGGATCGGGCGAGCACCACCTAAGGGGGTGGGTGATTTTTTTAAGGTATAATTAATTTTGGTCATGGGCAACCCAGTTTAATTTGGGGGTAGGAATTTTTTTCGGCCTCTATCTAAGGTAAACTTTCCTCTAAAGGGGATTTCATGACAATGTGAATTTAATTTGTATTATTAAAGTATATTAAAAATATAAATAATATCTCATTGTTAATCTAGTGTGAATGAGATTACATTTGTTAGTGAGTTTAACTTATAAATTTATAGTGAATTTATTCTATACTTTATATTTTAAGCCTATAACTCATGAATTATATTTATATAGGTGGGAAATGTATAATCTAATTAATAGGCTTGTATTGTTTTTATGCTAGATTGTGAATCATATAAAAATTGTATGCATGCGATCTACACTTTAAAAATTAATCTCATTAACCATTAATGAAAATTTATAGCCAAGATTAGAGGATGAAAATTATATTTCCAGCTTCACTAACCACCCTAAGTACATATTATGTTGTAAATTATCAAGTAAATATTGTGATTATATATCAATCTATAGAACCGGGTTCTCATGCTTGGGTATACAATTCCAATCTTTAGTCAACGATACTGTTCTGGATACCATTTTCACAAGCCCAAGCATGACTGCTTTAGCCCAGGGGCTTTGATGCGTGAGTGGTTGACGGCCCAAAGAGTGTGCATAAACAAGTCCAACCTTTCATAAAAAATGTCGACATAGTTTGGGTTTGCGTACTTAATTTTTAAGTGGGATTCACTCATCTAAATGAAAAAAATTTCAATCCTTTTTGGTATAGACAAAAAAACCATAAAATTAGAAAACAAGACTGTCTATTTTTTGTTGGATCATCAACAAGAATATCACGTCCGCATTTTATTAACGAAATAATGAATCAACTTTTCCACCTCAGCTCGCGACATAGATACGTTCACATTTCCATCCAAAGACACAAAATGTCTAGATTTTACAACGGGGTTGCGCTCTTGTATATCCAGGAAATAATGTCGGAGAAGACGGTCTTGACATTTTGATCTCTGAACTAAGAAATGAGCACCTCATGCATGGATCGATCAATATGATAACATAGTTTAATGTAAAACCCACGATTCGAGTTAGGGTTATATTTAGAACCGGTCGGTTTGACCGTTATTTTCGAGTCGAGTATGTTTCAAAACACGTATACTGAGCCGACGCCAGTCGCGTGTATGAGCTATGAGGGGTCATGTGTATCCAAGTATATGATGATAACGTCATGAATACATCAGAAAAGAATGAGTTATCAAAATATATGGAAGTATGCAGTACAATTTTTATTTTTATGCACCTTGATCGTAGAAATAGTTTTAGGCCGTTTACCGCGTTAGGACGCGTTACAAACAATGTGGGTGGGTTGATAGCTATAAAGCATGTTATTATGATGTTTTGGTGTTTATTTTATTTTATGGGATTTTCCCGATTATTTTAGATTTTTTAGAACTTATTACGAATAAATAATTATTCTCACTTGAGACGGAGTCAAGTCAAGTATTATTTACAAGCTTGCCATTGAAGTAGTTTTTTTCAACCATCGACACCCACCTTTTTTTTTCAAACCCTAGCGTCGCCTCCCTATTTGCAGCCGCCGTCGTCGCCGCCTAGCCGCCGACCGACGCCGCCCCCTCCCACGACGGCGTCGTCGTGCCGCCTTGACCAGCCCCGGCCCTCATCCTGCCGCCGCGACACCGGAACCGCTGCGGCTAGTGTCGTGTCCACGAGTGTTCGCGTTGCTGATTCCGGCATCGACGATCATTGCCGTCGCCGTCCAGTGGCCGGCTCGACGTCCTCAACCCCCCAGCAACCTTCCCTGACTAGAGCGCCACCCATCGCCGCCCTCATCTGCCGGATTTAGCCACCCATAGCCGCGGCCCTGTTTTACTGTTTTTTCGGTGAGCCGCCGCCTCCGTCGGCCACACCGATACTGCAAATGTGTCGGGCTCGTCAAGACGGTTCTAATGGTATCCCATACGACCACTATTCGACTAGTAGACGCCGTCGGCGATTGCCGCCGGAAAACCGTCTGAAGATGCTGGAAAACCGCTGAACCCGCCGAAAAACCATCGGAACTCACCGAAAAACCGGAATTGTTGGAATTCGCTGGAATTCACCGGATCTTCCGTGGAGTTCACCCGGTCGAACCCGATCGAGCTTCGGACGCCGTGGAGTGCCGAATTCGAGGTTCGAGATACACGTATGACGAAGCCCTAACCGTCGTCGATTGTTGACGATGTGAGGTATAATTACCTCTTTTCCTAATTTGATTGCTTATAATTGATGAGTGTTAGTACAACATGATAGGATTAATTAATTGATACTAATGTGATTAAACTCTAATTACAAAGGAGATGATAAGTGACATAGTTTGAGGAATTGTGAATGAAGATTAAGTAATCTAATGAAGTAAATTTAGCTGAGCATGATAAGTGACCACAATGTAAATTAGAAGTACATAATAAAATGGGTATGAATAGGATAGTTAGAATTTTTTTACAATTATGATTATTTGATTGTTAATTGATGATGATTGCATTGTGTGTGATAATTAGCTAGTGTGATGCATCATTTAGTTATCGGGCGTTAGTATTTAGCTCTGATGTGTAGGTACGGAGTAGGAGCTCGCCGCCTAGGCGTGATGATACACTTGGAGCTTCTACCAGGTCCGTTAGGACTCGCTTCTGTTTTACGCTCTTTCCATTATATATTTGATTATGACTTGGAGGACGAGTTAAGTGGCATTTTATCGAATCCCACTTAACTCGGGTCATTTAGCCGAACTGTTTTCCGGACTAATAACCCTCGAGGATGAGATCCCTTGAGAATGATTTCGAAAACAAGATCCACAGAAAGTTGCCTTCGGGCCTATTTTATAAATCCCTTCCCAGGCCTATGTATATTTTTATCGAGTTTTCAGTGAGATCAGAGACGGAGAAATCGACTGCACGTACCATGCAGAGGATGTCGTGACAATCAAAGCGGGATCTTGATTAGTGCCAACAGACTGTTCCAATCCCGATGGATTCTGACAACTCCGCGTTTGAGTTCCTCACACCCGGAGAACGTGGAGGTTTACGGGTACTGTTTAGTACAACGCATGGCATGACTTGTGATTCAAAGGGTACTAATGGCGATTGCCTGAGAGTACTCGGCCTTCGTGCTCAAGGCCATGAGAAATATGGAGGTAAGGAGAGGGCTTAGGATTTGAGATCAGAAAATGAAGTAAGAAAATGCCGAGAGTGGCATCAGCAGCAGTAGTTCAGTTCAGACAGTTCGGGATGCTACCGGGTCTGCAGCCCAGTGGTTCCTCAGTAGATGCCCTTAAGAGAGTTCACGAGGAGTATATAGATTTTTATTTCATATGAAAGTTTGCTCTCATAGCTAGTTTGTTATTAGTTATATTCTGTACCAGTAACGCTCGTTATTAACGGTTTTGTACTATATGTAGGTGACGACTATGAGATGGAAAGGACAACCTGGACGGAGTAGCAATGAGGTCTTTTGCACATGCACATGTATTCGGTGACTGAATATCTAATGTTTTGTTTATGCTTTTATTATATTTAAAATGATGTGAGGTAATGAAAAACATGATGATCTGATAAAGTGCTAAGGCCTGATGGTATGATATGATGAGAAACATGGATGATGTACAGGTGGGCTGAGACTAAAGATGCAAATACAGTAGATTGGACTTGTGTGTGAACACTGATGTACTATATGTATGTATGTATATAGTATGTGTGCTTGTGACAGGGTGGCCCCTAATTGCATTTTTAGGGAAAACTTTGTCCTTTATATTTTAAAATTTTTACTAATTTTATCCAAAGTGTATTGGTGTGTGATTTAATTTGCTTGTCATCCATGTAGTACCATGTTAGGATTCTGAACATTCATTCATGTATGATGAGTTGTGTCTTCATCTCAAGACGCCGAGATTGGATTCGCACGAGTTGGGTTCGGGTTAGCCGATCTAACCAAGGCCCGTAACATGCTGGTTTGGTTCACGAGGGTGAACCAGATTTGGGGTGTTACATTTAATTATGTCATTGATTTAGAAGTGAAAATATTTATGGGTAATGTGTGGACTTAGCTAAGATTAAGTATAGGATGAACCAAAATGAAATGATGAATTAAGAAAAGCAATTTAAGTTCATTGTTACCACAGATGGACTTGATGAAATCACGATACTTCTCAACGACATGGTGGAAGTTGTTGATGTAGCAACGAGCCCTTTGGATCACCGTGGCCTTCAATGTCCATGCCGGTCACAACATAGCCTACTTCCGCCAATCTCGCCCTAAGTTCTGCCACTTCCCACCACTGCTTGTTAATACTTAGTGTTGGGTTTATCCCACATCGGTCGTAGATATTGTTGGTGACTTGTATATAGGCTAATAAAAAAGTCATATTCTTTGAACTAGCTTTTGGATTAAGAGAGACACATGACACCTATTGCAATTTTTCTTTAATCGTTTAAAGTCTCTTTTGGGGGCTGAAAGGGTCCAACAATGGTGTTGGAACTTGGATGTGGGCCGAAAGGGCCCAACAGTGGTATCAGAGCCAATTTCAAACTAGGTTTTCTTATGTCGATTTTGGATATCTCCTTCATGGGTTCCACTAAGGTGATGAAAAGTGGGTGCCGTCTAAGTTGTTGGGTTTATCCCACATCGATCGTGGATGTTGTTGGTGACTTGTATATAGGATAATAGAAAAACCTTATTCCTTTAGCTAGCTTTTGGATTAAGAGAGACCCATGACACCTATTGGAAGTTTCGTATAGTTATTTAAAACCCATTTTGGGGACCCAAAAGGTTCAACAGTGGTGTTGGAGCTTGGATGTGGGCCAAAAAGGCCCAACACTTAGTCATACTTTTTTCAAATACCCTTAATAATGTTTTATAGTGATCAAACTGACTTTATATAATTCTTAAGAATGTTAATGATATACAGTGAGCGTAAGCATGCTTAATATCAATGCTTAAGGTGAGGAAGGAGACAATTGGCATCTATCCGCTTCAGATAGAACGGATTGTCAACTGACCAGATGTGAGGTTTCGCCGAATAAGAACATAGCCGGGTTCAACCCCGGTGATTAAGGGGTTGATTGACATTAACATTTAGAGAGAAGTTCTTGTAAGTGGAAGTCTTATTGTTCTGCCCAAACTGCTCATTAACATGTAAGAGAAAAGTTCTTGTAAGTGTAAGTCTTATTGTCCTGCCCAAACTGCTCAACAGGGTATGTGGGACAGACATAAAAAGATAGTCACACACACACATACCTTAAAAGCTGAATAGAGGCCGGGGCATAATGTAGTTAGGGGAGGAAGGTGGGGGTTCACGACAATTTATTGTCATAGGTAGAAGAACAAAAAAATAAAGGGTAGAAAATCATGTTACATATAACAAAATCATTGAAGAATTGCATCTAGCCAATTAGGGCGTTTGATACGTTTATTTATCAAATAAAAGCTGATAATAAGGTACTAACTTGCAAAAATATGAGGTAATATGATTTCTTAACAAATTGGCATAGGTGCAACTCAAGTGACTAACAATATCTTTTATGAAAATACTGCATTCTGTACCATATTCAGTAAAGATAAAAACTAACATTAGACAAGGGGTCATAAAATAATTAAATCATCAAACAGTAATATAAATGATGGATGTTGGAACAAAAAATATAAAACAAAGAGAAGGCGTTGAATTGTTCACAATGGCAGAGGAAATCCGGGGCTTTCATGCTTGCTCTCGGAAGCCACCTCCAAGTAAACAACAATACACTTATGGAGTTCTTCACTTATTCCTTCCATTTCCAAAATAAAACTACATAAACTTTACTCCAATACGTATAAATATTGTTTTTAATAGCAAAACCTAGCAAGACATTAATTGGTTGTACATATTTGTGTACTTTTTAAAATTCATAATTAAGTAAAATATAGGAAAAAAATACAATTGTGTGGACTACAATTGCATCCATTGTGTCTATTTGTAAGAAATTTTTAAAATTACGTAAATGCATCGGCATTTATTGCTTAAAATATGTTTAAAATAATATTTAAAATAATTGGTTAAAACATGTCATTTTAAATTTTGATTAACAAAAAAAAAGTTCACTATTTAAAAATTATGAAAATTTCGCATAATAGTTTCCTTGATTAAAATGTTCGAATGTTTTAACTCATCACATCATTTGCATTCTAATAGAGTCTTCAATAAAAACTACTACCTTCCACCTTACTTCAAAATATTTGTTAATATTTTGCTTCCCAAACCCTCCTAATTTAGCAATAACTTTGTCTATTTAACTTTAAATAAATCATTTAACTTACTCGTTCGCATTGATAAGGTTGTCTTTATATTTAAGATAGCGTCGATATTATAGGCTTCTAATTACTAAAATAAAAAATTGTTAGAAATTATTATTTAATTATTTAACAACCTCTCGTGAAAAGTTGTTACACCAGAAGGTATTGCTCTTAGATGATTCGTGTGAAATAACTTGATGATTTGGTCTAACATGTGGGAATTAGATAGTTTTCCATTTGTGATTTTATTTAGAGGTAAATAATTTATATTACTTCGTTATTTTGATTAAATAAGTTTAATATTAAATATTTATAATAAAAAAAGGTCTTCTTTATATTATCAGGTGGTGAGAAAATTATCCCTAACTACTAAAAAAGGCGGGGCAATGCAAAAATTTAAAAAAAATCACTTTAAGGGGAGACCATCGACCACCACTAGTCCGACTGCCCTGCCCTAGGTTGCCAAAGATCTGGGCTGCTAGATCCCAGCCACCCAAGACCAGGCAGATGGGATTCGGCCACGCTGGCCTTGGGCAACCAACCGCCCCCCTTCAAATGGCCGCCACTAGCCATCCTTGGCTCGATTGCTATGGGCCAAGCCTTAGGCTTTTTTTGTTTTTAAGATTTTCTTACAATGACTTGAGGCTAGATTTGCCATTACAATAAAATTTTTCTTTTTTTCGTAATTAGGTATAATTTTCTCACCACCTGATAATATATAAAAAAAATCTTTCTTTTCGGATAAAAATCCCTTTAATCTTCATTGGTATCAGTTTTAGCCGTTTGTGTGATTTCTCATTTAATGCATCATATTAATAAATGTGAGAAATCAATATTAAGTGGTGTTAATTGCATGATTATACTTAATCACACGTGATTAATAATTATCATGGCTGATATGTGAATATTAAACACATAACCTTTTTTTCCAAGGCAATAATAAAGATATTCATGGAAGAGAAGAGTCTGTAATCCCAATAGAAAAACTGTATAGGAATTTGGCTTGCTTCAAAGTCACAGACGAGCATAAAGAAAAGTTCATGCCACCTGCATATATGTATATACGTCTCCATCCTTAGCAAGAAACGTGGATAAGGCTTGGGAATTCAAAAGCACAGGAAAGAGATACAGCAGCCAGAGGTTAGACGTGTAAGCAAGGATAGGTTGGAAAACACTTGGCAAAAAAATAATAAGTTGGAAATAGCCAAACTTTCCTGCCTTCCCCGCCTTCCCCACTTACTCCCCTTATCTTCTTCCTGAAAATTCTTTTCGTAATTTACTCTTCCCTAATCCTTGTTGATCCATATCCATTATATCGTCATGAATATAACATATATAACACTAAAAAAATGAATTCATAAATGTGCAGGATATAACTAGTAATAGTCTACACAATTCATCAATGAATCTAAACGATCAACAACACCAGCTCACAACTAAAGAACTAAAAAAGAAAGCCACAATTTTTCTCCACTCTTCCTTCACATGGTATTTGGGGCGGTGCACGCCAGCCCTGCATGTTACCAATACACTGCACTTGTCCCCTTGAAACCAAGCTGCTCCTGTCGTTTCCATGGACTTGCACCAGCCACAATACGCCTAACAATTTTATCATGCATGCCAATATCTATTAAGAAACTTTGTGTACCATTTGCTTGTCACGTTCTCCCATAGAGGCGTAATTAACGCCCTCAAAGCTCCCCATGTATAATACAAATAGAAAAAGAGAGCAAGCACTCAATCTCAAAGCCGCGTGCATGACTTGCGGTGAGCCATGACATGACAGATTAATAGCTGGCAAGGATGTAGGAAAATTCCTATTGTCGACATTGAATTGAATAGTAATTAAGAAAAGAGAACGGCGTAGATGAATGAATATGCTTATTGGGCATTCGCATGTCTATGTGCAGGAACCGGCGTCGTGGAAACTTACCCTGGCATATGCTTGCGTGATCGGTTTAAGCAAAGCACCAGGCTTCTACTATTTGATTGTATAATATGTTTATATGCTTGCTTTACGTATCGGAAAGAAGAGGCCCTATGAAGCTAGCTAGCTTCCAGAATGGCTTTCCCATCAAACAGTGGTAATTATATGCGAAACAGCTAAATCCAGAAGTTGGGTCAGAATTAAAGAGAAGAACAATTCAAGAATTATCCAGTCTTCGTATGACTTTTGCGTGTTGAAGGCCGTCAGTTGGACTTGGGACGACAGCATGGGCTTGCCCTTTACAAGTTCAACATGGCCACCTCTTTTCTTTTTCTGCTGATTCATCCAATTTCTCCGTGTTGTCGAATAACATATTTTCCTAACTCGTAAATACATTAATGTCCTTACGATAAGAAAACGTTCTTCTTTAACCAATTTGCTGTTACTAGTCGAAGGATTCGAGGAACACCCCCTCATAAAAACTTTTCGTTTCTTCTACACAAATGTAATAACGCTTCCTCAATAAAGTTTATTTTGACTCACATTGAAACAACTTTTTGGGTAGTAATGAGGAATGTAATTCCAATATTCTCTTGTTGGATGCGCATGAACAAGTTCTATATCACGTAAGGATATGTTTTTACCGTAAATATAACTTACCTATACTTATATAATTTCAGGTGGGACAAAATATTATAGTTTCTTACTTTCAAATTCAATGTTACATACAAACCCCGCAACCGTGAAAATTAAGGCTCATTTGGTTGGTAGGAAAAAAAGTGAATTTTTTTATAAAATCTATAAATGATAATTTATGGAAAAACATTGATGTTCCGCTAAAAGGTTTGTTCCATTTTAGTGTAAAATACAAATAAAGCTTTCAACTAGTAACAGAGAAAAGGATAAAAAAATAAGAAATATTTTTGTAGAGAGATTTTATGTCACAATAACTAACCCAAAATTACATCGCAATTAATCATTTAATTAAGTAAATTTCATACATTCTACGTTACTTTTTCAAGTCAACTGAGGGGAGTTTAAAGGAAAACAATTAGACATATAATATGTGCGAGACAAGACCTTGTCCCATAAGAGTTTGAAGTGTTAGATTGCGCACATCTAAAGTCAACCGAATTCCGTCGAGCTCAAAGGATTTCGAATTTAGAGGAAAAGGTTGTTAAGTGCGCATTAGGGATAGGCTATAAATCCGAATTTATTCTTATATAAATAGATAAATAAATAAATAATAAAAAATAACGAAAGTGAAGGGTGTGGATTAGGTGTATGTAATGGATAAGTCCAATACCAATACCAAAGGTTGAGCTTTTCTTCTACCATGCCTTTGACCCATCACCAAACCCCAAACCTCAAACCTCAAACCTCATACCTCATACCTCATACCTCCTCCTATAAATACAAATCCCCCACAGCCCTTCTTCCTCCCATCAACCAACCATTTCTTCTACCATACGAAAAACCTGTTCACCCCCACTCCAACGCCACCAAGTAAAGAGCACGAAAGCCTTCCAGATGATCGATCTCGGGTGCAAGATGAAGATGGCATCTTCCGACATGCCTTGTAACTCCTCACCTCGCTCCTCCTCTTCGTCGTCTACGGCGGCCACGCAGAGGTCCCGCGCCAGACCACAGCTCCCACCGCTGGTGATGGCGGAGGATCCCACGACGGTGAACCCGGCCGTCGCAGCGGCTTATGAGCAGTACCTTCGCCTGCCGGAGCTCGCCAAGCTATGGCGCGCCGACGAGCTCCACCGGTGGGCGCCGGGGGCGATTCTCCGCCCGGCGCTGCAGGGTCTGGAGATCACTTTCCGCTTCGTCTCTGTCGTCCTCTCCGACCCGAGACCGTACGCCGACGTCGCCCAGTGGACCCGCCGCCTCGAGTCCCTCGCCATCCGCCAGCTCGAGCTCGTCGCCGCCCTCTGCGGCGACGGCGCCGAGTCTGCCGGGGACGCTCCGGTGGTGGACCTGGTCGGGGAGTCGACGGGGGGCGTTTTGACCCGCGGCCGGAGCTCGAGCGAGGTGTGGGCGGTGCCGGGCGAGTCCGCGCCGGCGGTGAGCCGGACGAGCGAGGGCAGCCTCCTCCCCCGCCTCGCCGCGTGGCGGAGGTCGGCGGCAGTGGCGACGAAGATCGGGCTCGGGGTGGAGTGCTGCATGGGAGCCTCCCCCTTCACACTCGGCGTCGGCGAGCCCAACCTCGGACGCAAACCCCCCCTCGACTACGACCTACTCTGCAAACCCTCCCACCTCCACGCCCTCAAGAGCCCCCCGCCATCAGTCCCGAAGAACCCGGAGAACGAATACCTCTTCACCGCGCACCAGATTTTCGAGTGCTGGGTCGCCGCCGGCCGCGAGCTCCTCCGGCGACTCGTGGACGGGTTGGAGAAGAAGGACTACCAACAATCCGCCGCCGATTGTTGGCTGCTCGAGCGGTTCTGGAAGCTTTTCTCCGAAATCGAAGATCTGCACCTGTTGATGGACCCGTTCGACATCCTCCGATTGAAGAACCAGCTGGGGATCAACGCCGGCGAGATCCGGTCGGCGGGGCTGGCGGCGCTCGCGCGGTCGTGCAAGGAGCTCCGCCACCGCGTGCCGGCGGTGGTGGGGACGGAGGCGGACCCCGGCGGCGGGCCGCGGGTGCAAGAGGCGGCGATGCGTCTTTTCCGGGAGAGGGGCGGCGCTGGCGGCGGCGGGGCGGCGAGGGTGCATGTCTTGCAGGGGTTCCAGGCGGTGGAGGCGGCGGTGAAACGATTTTTCTTCGGGTACAGGGAGATGGTGGCGGTGGTGATGGGGAGCTTGGAGGCGACGGGTAAACGGCCGGCGGGGGTGGCGCACGGGGAGGCGAACGAGAAGGTGGCGGAGATATTCAGGGAGCCGGCGTACTTCCCGAGCCTGGACGCGGCGAAGACCTTTCTGGGGAGCCATGGGTCCTACTGATTTGTGGGTCCCGCATTTGGGATAGGATTCTAAAAAGCAGATTATTGGATTCATTGCTTTGGTTGATTTTATAGAAGCTTGATTGCATCTTAATACAACAATTTTGAGTTAATGGTAGCCAAGAACCGACCTGAAAATACTCAACATGTGTTGAGGACATCCACCCACCCTCAATTTAGATCATACCTATACTATAATTGTTGTGAATGACATAATTCTTAAATTGAAAATGGTAAAATTTTGATAATCAAATGATCTAACACTCACCAACACTTCCCACTTACCTCCCCCCCCCCGCACCACACAAATAATTTGAAGCTAGTAATGCACAAATTTATTGGCAAGGTTATTGAAAATTACAAATAATACTATTAATAACGTCTAAAATTAAACTATAAATCAAAGATTCGACCATTATTCTTTTATTTTTTAAAATAAAAAACACTGATTATAATTTATTTTCGGAATTAAGTATTCAATCAAAATAGAATGATTATGTGAAAAAATCAACAAATCTTACTAAAAATGAGTCGCACTAGATGAAACCCAATCTTATATGAGTTTAGTTCTAGCGCACCAAAAAGGGCGAGTACTCTTGAAGGGCATCCTACGTGATCATCGATGGATCAGAGTAAAACTCGTACCGTGCATACTATGGTATGTGGCGAATAGATTGCTTTTGATTTTAGATGATGCCATTTTTCTCACTTGTCCATAACAAAAACAATCAAATACATAGCAAACCTGCATGTTGCCTGAGGGCTAAGGTACATCCATAACAAGGAGAAAATTTCCCTTGCGATTAAAAGGGAGAAGAGTTTTCCTCTCTCAAATCTATACATTCAGAAATTAACAATGTTGAAGAAAATACAACTTATTTCAGAGTTAAACATTAAAAATTTGCCCAAGATAACCAACAAACTATCACCTAGACAAAATTGTGGACTTCAAAACTTAGAAGGATTTTAGACAATTGGTTTCACTTCTTTCTTGTAATAACCATGTGTGTGAGTTCCACGAGAGCGCGTCTGGAAACGTTTACATTTTCGTCTAAACTTTTGGGTAGGGAATCAATGGCTGCTGCAGCACGTTCTGCATGCTGAGCGGCAAGTTCTCTCGTCCTCTCTATTCCTTTGCTCCTTCCTAGATAATCAAGGGCCTAGCAGAAATTGTATGGTTGTTTGAAATCATCATAAGCCTTGATTTGGACATAGCATTCACTTAGTTGATCAAATAGGAAGGTAAGCAGCGCAGTTACATCTGTAAAATGGTACACTTACAATATCAACATTGGAAGGCTCATTAAATCCCTTGTTCACCACGCTACGCAGCTGAGGGAATTCTTCAATTGCATACAACATTGGAGCCGTAATGATTCCCTGCATAGCACACAACGTTAAGGAAGGGTATCATCAAAGCTGTTTGCTAAATAAATTCAAGGTGATTAAACTGATACAGAAAAGACACCTCGATAATAAATATGTCAACAAGCAATTGCCAACTTTTTAACACGATGCAAAATCAATGATAAATGCATGTATGATGGGACAGTCATTCCATATATATAATAAAAGAGTATGAAGCACAAGAAAAATTACATGGCGTATGTCTGACAAGGAACCTTTCCCAAGGGAAGCCGAAGTACCAATAAAGTCTAAGACATCATCAATCAACTGATATGCCAACCCCTGCAACGATCAAGGAAGTGAGTTATAGGCAGATTAGAAACGACCACCACAAAAGAAAAAACAACTGACCAGATTGCGACCATAGTCGCATGCAAGCATTGAGACTTCTGCAGACTGCCCTGCAAGAAGAGCAATGGCTTTGCAGCTATTTGAGATCAATGATGCAGTTTTGTAGTACGTCTTCTGAAGATAATATTCCATGCTGGACAGAGAAAAGAAAGCTACGTGAAAAACAATCTCAAGATAACTAAATACAAAAACACTAAAAATAAAAACTCTACAACAAGAGAGACTTATCAATGCCAATACTAAAAGTCAGTCCAGCTTAAGTTCGAATATGTAATACTTATTTGCCCACAAAATCATGAAAGTTTCGGTGATATGAGTATTATTATTATTATTATTTGTTGGGAGAAATGGTCAAGGGCACAATGCCCTCAGCAGAATGTTCTTGGGCCATCCAGAAACACAATGGAAGATATATACATGCAAAAGAAAATGTAAAAATTGAAAATAAAATCGTACCTACAGCGTTGATCACATGTTGTTGTCATCTGCATTGTTTCACCCGTTACCAAATGCTCAACAGCAGTTGCAAGCAAGGAAACAACCTACAGAATAGAAAAAGATGCACGTATTGATTTCAATGAAAGAAAACCAACTTATGTCACATGAAAGCTATAGTTCCAAATTCACATAAAACACACGAAAGTTAACTAAAGATGAAAAGTTAGATTTTTTAAGTCTTTAAGGATCATATAGGCTACTTTAAGTCACAAAATGAGTGCTTCAAGCCATGACCAAGGAAACTGTAAAGGATCAGGAAATAAATTACAAGAGACAAACAAAGACCTCAGTGTTCTTCAATGAGCTGAGAGCAACACAAGCTCTAGATAGCAGAAAATCGCCTGCAAGCACTGAAACCTACCAAATACAACATAAAGAATGAAACTTTTAATCTATGGTTTCCGCAACTATATTACTACTTCCGTAAACAGTTACCAAGAAAAGTTCTATTTCTTTCCTGATGAAGTTGTAAGTAGAACTTGAATGAATTCATGTTCAAATATAAGCGGAAAGATACAAAATTGTGATTGTGCCAGAACCTTATTTCCCAGTACAAAATTCAAAGAACCAATTCCGCGTCTTGTTTCCGCATCATCAAGAACATCATCATGAAGAAGACTAGCTACCTGCAGAAAAAAGACGCCCAAGAATTGAGGGAGTTGCATAAATAAGTTCTACAAACTACCCAATGCAGTTTCTAAAGCAGTAAACATAAAAAGAGAGCTCGTCACTGACATGAATCATTTCTGTGATCTCAGCAATGCGCTGCTGTTTTAAGCGAAGTTCCTCTGATACATTATGAAGTACAGCACGCGCCGTACTTTCAGAAAGGGGTACACTCAAGGCTGATGCCATCAACAATAAAATCTGCATACACAACATTACTGATAAAAGGATTTCCCCTGGTAACTATAACAGCTTATAAAAAAAATAATACCGTTGGACGGAATCTTTTTCCTTCCACGCCTGTCTTGAAAAAATATTCAGCAGCAAATGCCAGCTTAGGGACCTGCATAAGTAACATATGATCTCTTTGAGAATCTGGCATAAATTATAGTATTACAAATGAATCAAAAAGCCTTTGGATAGGAAAGATCATGCACATCCAAGGGAAAGAAACCATTAATCTTACCTCGGCCACAACCATGGACCGCAATTTATCAGCTACAGAAGATAATTCATCTGCCACTAGGGAAAATGGGTCCAAACGTTCCTGAAAGCAGGAAAAAAAACAATAATATTCAAACATGTTCCCTATGGTTAATGTGCCTCCAAGACCATTGATACCATATATCAGATAGAGACACAATCACTATTCATTTTCTGAAGTATTGTCAAATTTTATTTCAAGTGACAGGTGAGTCTGGTTACTTTTAAAATATTTTGATACATTTGCGCATGTCCTTGGACAGAGCAATTGAAAGTTTTAAGAAACAATGCTTTGAATCTGTCAATGCAACTCTAAAGTATCTTAGATCACATCGAGTCGGTTGATTATATTTAAATGGCTCTCCTCAGACTCTGTATTCCGATATGCCCTATTCTTAACACCCTTCAGTAAATTAATGGATGCACGCACACACACAAACATATGATAATGCTGAACATCTCTTTGTAAATACAGTTAACTATCACATAAAGGAAAATAAATTCACGAAAAAAAGAGACCCTACAGAATTTTAGTGACAAACCTCTACTGAGGTGCTCCCATCCTGATGAACTTGGCGTCTGACATCATGCAGCGCTTTTGAACCCATATAACAGGCCCCTCTGCTACGCAACACCTACTAAATTATTCCAAACACAACTCATGCCTAGTTATTAGTTGAAAAAGAAAAACAAAATGAAGTAAATAAAAGTATAGATATGAAGTGATACTAGATCATAGAAGTGCCAAGAGGGCGTTTAAAGGAAAAACACTATGCCTCCATCAATCCCGAAAATCACTCTGAATAGATGTCAACAGGATCACAAAAGAAACACAGTGCACGGCTCTCTAAAATCAACTGCCCCAAATGTTCATATCACGTCCAGACATAAACTAGTAAAATTAACGCATGTTGAGAAGACCATCAAGATGCAATCCAATCAACAAACCCGTCACTTATCCCTATCAACTGAATCGTCAAAATTTCGTATCAAGGTCAAAATTTTATCACCAGAAATCAATGAGCAGCTACATGAGCATGCGATGAATACATAAACCAGTAAAATAATTTACATTTTGAAGATGCTATCCAATCAATCAGCCCCACCTTCATTCCTTCAAATTAACCAGGTCAACGTCAAACTTCCCCGCCAAGTCTAAAACTTTTTCACATCTGAACATTAGCTCACGAGCCACAACATACCAAACCCACACCAGCAGCCATCAATTGAGCTAAGTAGGATACCGGAATCTATTCTCCAACATTATTTGTATCGGGTCAAGTAGAATATTCATTCAAGCACAAGAAGCAAAGCCAACAACATCAAAACCAAGAGAACCGTTCAACAGCAAAGAGCTCTGATCCTTGCATAAAATCGAGGGAAGCAAACAAAAATAAAAAAATTTTAAAAAATAAACAAAGCACCGTTTCGGCAACGGGCGACGACTCCAGCAGCCTGAGGCGAGGGATGGAAGAGCAAAGCCCTGGGGAGAGCAGCCTGGAGTTGGTCAGCCTTTTCAAGGCCCATCGGAGAGACATGTTTCCCGGCGTGGTAGATTCAACGCCTCATCCGCAGCGGCGGCGGCGGCGGCGAGGGTGGCACGCCAAACGTAGGAAAAGAGGCGAGGGACGTTTTGCACACTCGAAGAAAGTGACACGGTTGAGGGCCGGCGGGTCGACACTTGTGGCCGCCCCCTCTGCCACGTCACCCACTTCGTGGGGGCTTAGGGTAGGGTATGTAAGGGGCCGAGTTGTTGTAAAAATGGGAATCGGAATCGGGCATTGACTCGGCTTCTTTTTTAATAATAATAAAAAAAAATCTTTTGATCCAATCGGTTTGATCTTCGTATAAAAAAACTTACCTAGGCTGTGAAGTATTACTCTAATTGAAAAATTCTCCCCGTAAGTCGTGAGCCCCACTGCGTGTAAAAAACTTGCCTTATAAGCACAAAGCCAGATACGGTATTAAATGTTGGTCATGGTCCATTTTTTTTTATGACGACGGGCACTAAGGTGTGGGTGTGGCACAAAAATCCCCCCCCACGAGCTTATATTTGGGTTGTCCGGTTAAAAAGATCGGCCTAAATTAATTATTATTAAAAATAAAAAAATAAAATAAATATTAATTAAGGCTATTTGATTATAAAAATGATTTAAATTTATTAATATATATATATATAAAAGATAATCGAATGACT
>JAVDBV010025213.1:2465-16337 GCA_032619315.1 Piper longum
AATTTAGTAAACATAATGAGGCTAATATTCATAAGTTAATATAATAGCAATAATAACAAATAATCGTGTAAACATTCATGATGTACGATAAAGATATAAAATTAAATAAACAATAATGAATAAATAAATAAATATATAAAACACTCATAATATCAAAATATACTAAATAATGTGAATATGCATCTAAACTAATGTATGGGTTTTTGAATTACAAAAAATGGTCGAAAACGGCCAAAAACTGCTGAAAATGAGCTGAACTGAACCGAACTCGGTGAGTCAATCAAGTTGAGCTGAGTTGACTTCGCCGAGTTAAGTAACAATGTTGGGCCAGGTAGCTGGACATGGACACGAGCTCAGGCATGACCACAAACACAAACAGGTGAAAAGGACTCGGGCAGGCGGACGCGAATGCGGGATTGCCGACCTGAACATAGGTATACGGGTCTGACAGGATGGGCAGTGCCTATTGTAGGAAAATGCTGACAACGGCCCGGTTGGGGTCGCCGCTGGTTGGGATCGATGACCCATGCAATGTGGAACATGATGGTGGTGGCGATAGGGGGAGTCCGACCACTCGCGGGCCAAATCTCCACCTTGGCAGCCACTGTGGTAGCGATTGCGGCCACGTCGGTGGATGTTGGTGGTCTGAAAATGGAGATTTCGGCAAGATGAAGCTGTGTGGGTTGTTGGATCGGCCGGGGGTTGGATCGCCAACACCGGAAAACGTCTCAAACGATGGCAGCAGCGGTGGTGGTGCTATATCTGTAATGCTCCAAAAATATGGGAAAGTCACTGAAAATAAAAGGCAGAATACTAGGGCTGATGTGGATGGCTCAGATCTTGCCACATGACATGAATTTGTATGTTTGACAACTCGAGGTCTAGTAGGACCTACCTATGGGATATGCAATACATAAATGGATGAAAAGTTCGGATCGAGACCGTTCAAAGTCAAAATTTACTCGATTCCTAAAAGTGACTCTATAGATGGAATCAAGACAATAAGGCTGAATGAGCCTCAAACATTGAACTCAATCAGGTGAAACCTGCGACTCAATCAAGTTAGGTCATTTAGTGTGTTAGGACGCGTTATTTATTTTTTTGGGTGGGTTATAGGTATAAAACATGTTATTTTATTTTATTAAGCATAATATTTTTTTTGTATTTTTCATATTTGGTTTATATTTTTTAGAATTTATTTCGTAATATTTACTCGAACAGGGAACAAGTTCTTATTACAAAACCGCCCCCAACCTATTCAACTACTTCCCCGACGGCTCTGTTTTCCCCCCTCACTTGTTTCCCATCCCCACTGCCGATGACCTCGCCGTTGGCCGCACCGAGGCCGGCCAGCGCCGCCGCAGGTTAGGGCCGTCACCACCACCTCAGCCACGCCTCCATTCCTTCCTTCTCTCCCTCCCCTTTCTCCCCAGTTCCACTCATGGCCGCCCACTACCACCACCATGCATGCGTCGTCGCCGGCCACCAACTCCAGAAATGACCTCCAGCGACCCTCCATAACCCATTCCCCCTCCTTCCCGACCCTTCCCCGGCCTGGATGACACATGCAAGGCCATCCAAGGCCGCTGCTTTGCATGTGCAGTCGCAGGCCGTTAACGCCGCTGCCGGTAGATTGAGTGCCACTGCCGCCCTTGCCATTGACTCCCAATCCCTTAACGACCACACCCCCCCCTCACTTCCCCTTGCACAGCCTTCCCCTGCCCTAACCGGGGCTCTTGTGAGCCACAGCCGCCGCCACCGCGAGCTGCGCCGCCAGCCGCTCACTCTGGCAGGGTCATCTCATTGTGGCCATCTCCTCCCCACCAAGCTAGTTTTCTCCTTGTTGTCCCTTATCCCTCACAGCAGCATCACCACGTCCATAGTCGCCGATTTGCTGTGTTTCGCCAGCGGCCGGCCACCGTCGCCGCTGGCCAGTTGTAGGCCGGCCGGAGCAGCTCTGGTCAGGCCTCGTCACGTCGTAGCCATATGCTCCAGTTCTAGCCAGCCAAGTCCTCCCTTGGCCAACCACAGCCATGCCCATCGCAGCCTTGACCATTGCTGTAGTCACTCACTGTGGTTGCCGCTTTGTGTGATAAGTTAGCATGATGCATTCATTAATTGTGATGAAATAATGATTGGTGATGGAATGGTAGAATTGTATATAACTTAATTATTAAAGATGTTATGGTTAATTATTAATAACTTATTATCATAAAATACAACGAGGATGAATTGGACTGAAGCATGTACGTCGGTATATAGTTGATGAATTGATTATATGATTAGAATGCAAACTTTATTAATGTTGTGTAATTGTCATGAAATGGTATAAATGAAATACTTAACTAGATATTAACAGGTAAATATAATCTAATGAACTATATATTATATATTTATAATTGGTATACGTAATATAATATCGTGTGCTAATCATGGTTGGATGCCCTAGGTTGAGATTTTGATGTAATTAATATTGCATGTTTTAAATAATTTGATGATGAGTAGATGTACTTGGATTTAGTGTACATGCATTAGCTACCAGGTTGGTATGTGAGAAAGAGATAATAAGAGCTAAGTTATTATGAGTACTCAATATATTAGTAACCATGTGTATTATCTGATTGCATATATTTTGTTGTGTTCTTGTTTGACAAATTGTGATTTTATATATTTCTTCATCACATTCATGCATCACATGATTAGAGTGAGTGTTAGTATTTAGTTTTAATGTGTAGGTACGAAGTAGGAGCTTGCCACCTCGACGTGTGAACATGCTAAGAGCTTCTGCAAAGTCCGTTTAGGACTCGCCCTTGATTTATTGTTCTATTCTATTGTGATTTACTTTTATTGCTTGTAGGATGGATTAAGTGGTGTTTTATCAAATCTCACTTAACTCTAAAACACCACTTAACCTGGGTCATTTAGTCAAGTAGTTTTCAGGATTAATAACTATCGATGATGAAATCCCTTGAGCATGATTTCGAAAACGAGATCCACTACAAGTTGCCTCTGGGCGTATTATATAAATCCCTTCCGAGACCTATATGTATACTTTTATATAGTTTTTAGTGAGACAAGAGATGGTGAAACTGACGCGCATATACCATGAGTGGGTGCACATGACAATCATAGAGGCTGTAGGTGATGATCATGATTAGGATGTGCCACCATGGATGGAGGAGTAGTGATGTCTCTTACATACACATGTAAGACAATAGAATGGTAATATTTTTGTTATGATTTCGTTATATTGAGAATGATGTGATGAAATACAATACATGATGATGTGATGTGATATGATGTGTACCGTAGAAGAAAATTTTCTAACGATGACATGTTAATATATATATATATATATATATATATATATGTATTATTAAATGTGTTTAGACATTGAATATGTATAACAAGTGGGTCAAGACCAATAATTGATGAGAAATGTGAATAGAATGCACACGTGGGTTGAGACCCAAACTTCAGAATGAGTATACAGCATATAAGATTTCTTTGTGAATGAAAATGTTTGATATATAGATATATATTTGTATATATTGATTTGACAAGGTAGCCTCTAATTTCAATTTTATGGAGGCTCTATTTGTTCATTTCAGAATTTTTATTGATTTTTACATAATTCTTTCTGTATGTAAATTGATTGTCATGTCATTCATATAGTAGCATGTTAGAGTTCTGTGCATTCATCCATGTATAACGATTAGTATCTTCATCTTAAGATGCTGAGAGTAGATCCGTACGAGTTGGGTTCGGATTAGCCGACCTAATCGGGGCCCGTAAAATTGTGGTTCGGTTCACGTGCGTGAACCGGATGTGGGGTGTTACGCAAACTGAAATCGGGTAAAACTCTAACCCAAGGTTGAGGTTTTACATTACAAGCTGGATTAAATAATAAAAGTGGATCAAATATAACAAAAGTGGATCAAATAATGTAAAAAATAGTCTACTATTGAAATATTTGTTCGCTATAGTACTATATAAAAGATGTAACCGTTATTAATTAGTAAACCTGATTCTCTGCTTCTTATTTCTTGTATATGTTCTTTTGTCACATAGGTGACAAATAATAAATTCCTTCAAAATCATAACTAACAATAATAATCATAAATATATAGTTGCTTGAGTAATTGTAGTTGACCCATTAAGCTGGGGGGGTACCTTCTAGCCGTGGGAAATTCAAAACTTGGAATCAACATATTAAAACGCTCCAAAATTTGAATATGTTGTTATTGGGACAGACCATATTGTGTGGTAAATTGATAAATATAACCAACTAAATAATTTTTAATTGGTACCAAAGCATACATATTTACATTAGACAATTAGTTAGTCCAACCTTAATTTTTATAGATTTTATTAACCCCTTTTAGTTAGCTCATTACTGAGTACAATCACTGATCACCGCAAATAAATCATGCAGCACAACAGGTACATCAAACACTTATGGGTTTTATTTGAACCGTTTAAGTAGTTTTTTTAGTAAGAATATTTTCCAGGAGTAAGCTAACACATAGACATACAAGAATGTAAAAGATTGAAGGAAAACAGACCCTGCATGAGGGTGTAAAAATTGGGAAAAGGGACAGGTAGCTCAAAGTGACCACAAAAGTTTGTACCTTTCACCACATTTGGAACCCAAACACGTGCATGCAAAGACATGACAAAGTCATCTTCATTGAAGTCATCAAGACGAAGATCATGCAAAATTGCATTCTACAACGAACAATATCAATTTTACACTAAAGCATTTCATGCATGCAACCACATACCCTTCAAAAAGTTATAACTATATTTTATACAAATAAAAATGACATGATTCTAAAGCCTAAAGACTCCTAATAAGCAAGGATAAATAATAAAAAATGCAATAAAAATTAAAAAAAAACACAAACATAAAAGAACAACACCAAACAATTGGAGGCCCGGAGGTAAGAGAGCAGAGTTACCTCAAATAGACCCAATGGGAGGTCTTTTGGGGCTTCTTGGCCCAAGACCTTCGAACCTAGGGGAAAGGCAAAACTTCAAGAAGGCTTGGAAGAGCTTAGGAACTTCTGGAAATGAAGTGGTGAAGCCAAAGGAGGAAGGGGGAGTCATAGCCAAAGGAGTGGGGAGGGTTGGAATTGAGGAGAATGAGGGGTTTTTATAGAAAAGCAAATAGGCCGAGGGCGCTCTCTTAGAGCCTTTGTGCTGAACACCTCTCCACCAACCACTACATGCCCACCATGTGTTGGTCTGGACAAGTAAAAGTGGACACGAGTGCATTTGTGAGAGACAAAGGGGAGGGAAAATTTTCAAATTTTGGTGCAAGGGTGCGGTGCTAATGCCTTTGCCAAAACCCTAATGGGGAAAACTAATGGCACAAAGGTACTAGGAGGGAGCCTTTACACCCAGCTCAATAATTGCGCATCTAGGGGTTTTCACCCTAGGGTTGCCAGGGCAACCTTGGGAACTACATTGCAGGTTACACAAGGACTAGGAGTGGTTCCGAAAATGCGACAACACACATTAGCTCGTGAAGGAAATGATCCTGATATCTAACTAGACTCGACTCGATTGGACAAAAAAAAAAGGCCATACACGTAGCGTCCAACAGGAGTACCCCAGCCGAAGGAGGGTAGGCTAGACAACATACATAACATACCATAACTAACCCGATTAGGGTAACGACTCAACCAGCTCGAAAACCCTGGGAAAATGGCCTTGGTTTTACTTGCTCCTTCTCCTTCCTCTCTCTCTCTCTCTCTCTCTCTCTCTCTCTATTTTCTATATTCTTTATTCAGAGACCAGGTTTTGGATATTATTGTGTTGACATATGTTGTCAAAATTGAGAGAACCATCTTCTTCAATGGTCTGGATTTATGAAGGTCATTTCAATGTGTGGTCAAGAGAAGACTTCACATTAATTGAAAATAATATCCTTTTTATATAATCTCAACTTGTTATTTATTTATTATTTTTAGTAACTTCTTTGTGATTAGAGCCTAGAACGAAGTCGAGCAATATTTGAGGAGTTCTTGATTAGTTTACTCTGTCATTTTGAGTAAATTGTGTTGTGGTCACATTTGTTATCTTGTTAAGTATTTAGCTATAATGTAGCATTTATCATATTAATAGTATCTCTATCTTTATCTTAATAATAGTATCAAATTTTTGTGGACATTTTCTACTACAATATTATTATTTTGTGCTGTAAATAAAATAAATAAATTGTATTTAAATATTGCATGCGCATTGAACTGGTCACTACCTAATTTATATAAAAAATGGGTATAATTTTTTACAAAGATATAAATCAGTGCATTTATCTAAGCCCGCCAATTTTTTTCCTTCCAGACTGCCATCTCCCTCGCCTTGATTATCTCTGCCCCCCTATTTTATTTCTGCTGGCCATAACAAAAACTCTGACTCTGTTTTTTTTTTTTGTTTTATTTTAATTTGCAGGGAGAGAACTTAAAAGAAGACCAAATCGGAGCAGTTGGTATGTCACGGAATCCAATATATAATCTGGAATCTTTTTCATTCAAGAAGCTAACAATGTTGGCTGTCACCTTATATAAAACACTAAATAGAGTGGAAGTTCCAAGTAAGGTCTTTCTAAATTACTAGTTTATAAGATCATCCTAATGATTTTGTTAGTGGTCATTGCTCTTTTTATCTCTCTGTTATTGGTTTTTCCTTGTATATGCTGTTATGACATATTAATATGAACAGGTTGGCTCAATTATTTTTTTTAAAAATAATTGTCAGTAGTTGATAATTTGTGTATTTCTTTTGTTTGAAGTTTAAACCCACATTGTCTCTGCTCCAGCAGACAATAGATGTTCATATTTTTAATTTTTTCAGGTTTATTCATCGGGTAGATGTTCCCAATTGGCTCTCATTCAAATGATCAAATAAATGACCTCATATTTGATCTAGATCTAGCTAGCTTCTAACTATTTTATTATATTTGGAGTCATCTCTGATTTATTATATTGGGAGTCTACATTAGACCTTGCAAGTGGCGGAATGTGATCTAAATTAACAACCTAGCTGTTCATTGATAAATAAATTGTTCAAGTTCAGATCCCGATCTGATTAACTTCCACTTATTGAAGTAGTAAGTTGATTTTAGTTAGTGCATGACCCAGGAGATCATTTGATCATCACTTATAAAACTTATTTCTACCCTAACATTAATCTTGAAGATTTTAATTGTCAAAGTATCACTTTGATGAATTATTTAATTTAGATTATTTCTCTACTTCTTTGTTAATTTGAAAGGCTAGATTACTATATCTTTTTATATTTTGTGAATGAAAAAATATTTGATAATTATAATTTTTAACCAATTAATTATCATTGAGTTTATGATATATAGGGGAAAAAATTTTAACCATATATTTACCATTCATACTATGGCCAAAACTTTAAAAATTTTGTTACCGGAGAATTTTATAAATTTAGTTAATAACTTCGTTATGGTAAAAAAATTTAAAATAGTAAATAACTATGTTAAAAGATAAATAATATTGATAGAATAGTTACTTATCCTTGCCATCACCAACTAAGGTAGGATTGGGTGCCATCTTTTATTTGCATACACTATTTTTCCCAAGGATTGTATGGTCATAAATGACAAATAATATACTGAAATAGGGGCTAGCATTTGGCTGGAGATAACAAATCTATTTTTCACTCTTTTATTTAGCTCCTTGCGATATGCAAGTATTAAATATGTTGCAAAGGTGGTCGTTTGAGAGTTTAAGATTATTGAGTAGTAATCTGTTGCCCAATCAATTTTAAGCAAATTACCTGTCTATTAAATATTCTTATGACAGTTTTGTTATTTAATGAATAAATAGATACTCTTAGTTATGCTTCTCTAATCATTTATTGGTCTTACAATCAATAATATATTTAATACCAAATTTAATAAAGATTTGTAAAACAAAAGGAAAAAAAGAGGAAAACCAATAATTGAGATACCCCACTCTTCAACCTTATCGTCAACCTTGACTCTCCATCGTTCACACCTTTTTTCTTTGTTTTCCTATTTTTTGCATAGTGTTGCATTTGCAATTTCCGTAGCCTTCTGCATTTCAGATCACTTCATCCCTAAGCGAACCGTCAACTCCGTTCTCCAACGTCAGCGATCAGGGGTGGGTGTTTCCTTCTCTCATTCTTGTCTAAATTTCTCTTAAAGAATTTTCAAATTTTGGTGCTAATATATTTGATGTCTTCTTGCCCAGCCGTCTGGTAAAAAATTGAAGCAGGTTTTTCCTTTCTTTGTAAGGTATTGAATATTTTATTTAGATGATGGAAACTCTTTTTATTTTTATTTTTTGATGTTCTTTTAGCATTCAGGTCTCTTTGGTGTTCTTATAAATAACTTCTTCTTATGTTGTGATAATTATTTCCCCATCGCCTTCTCGTCAGTCAATTAACTTTACCATTGTTGAAGAGTATATATACGAGTGTCATCACATCAGCTTTAAGGTCTATTTGTTCTAATTTATAGTGCTGGTAATGTTTTGGCCTCATTTTGTTGCATTATAGCAGCAGGGAACCTGCGCTATGCGCTGGCTATGTTCAACTTTTTTGTGGTGTAGGTTTTCTGTTTATGCAAGGGTAACAAATTAAGGAAAAATCTTCAAACAGATTATTTATTTAAGAAGGAAAAAAATATGGAATGTGCTGCGAGTAGTTTAGGTGATCTTAAAAACCTATCTTTGCAGATGGAAGCAACACTGATTTACTTGCTGTAATTTTCTGGCATGTGCAATTTGGTAAACAATTAGCCGATGGTCGGTTCTCACAAATATTAGTCAATCTTTAAAATTAGAGTAAGGTTCAATATATTGATATTATCATAAGTTTCACATACTTTGATACAGTATTCCTCAGCTTTTTGTGTTACTCAAACATTTTCATAGAGTATATATAAGCTAATAGTAAAAGCATGATTAACAATAGATAAAATTAATGTAATATATTGACACAATAACTTTCTCTTTTGATATAGCTTAGTTGAAGAATTGTCTAATTCAATTACAAATGCTTTAGACATTGATGGTGCAATCTTCCGAGGAACGAATGAGAGTTGATTTACAACTAATTAAATTATGCAAGTGATTGAGTTCCAAAGTGATGGATGTTTTCTTAATTTGGAAATAGTAATTATATGATCACATAAATGAGACCCAAAACCAAAAACTATTTCTACTATTAAAATATTTGTTCACCATGGTACTATGTAAAAGATGTAACAGTTATTAATTAGGAAACTTGATTCTCTGCTTCTTATTTCTTGCATATGTTCTTGTGTCACATATCTGACAAATAATAAATACTTTCAAAATCATACTAACAATAGTAATCATAAATATATTGTTCCTTGAGTAATTGTAGTTGTATGTTTTTTTTACTGTACGCAAATATGAAAAAAAGGTAAATATTTGTACAATTCAAACAAATATTTTGAAAAAAATAATAAACATTTGATTAAAAAATCATAAGTTCATATTAATTTACAAAAAAATAAATTAAAAAATGTCAATAAAAATAAAATATCTAATTATAAAATGAAATCTTATTCAAAACTCTGGTGTTAAATTTTAAAGCAAATATGACAAAAAGCAGAGATACAAATAAATCCAAATAAAGAATGAAAGTCAATTTAATACTAAAAATTACAAAAAAATATAACTAAATTGAAATAAAAAATAGTCACAAATTTACTTTGGTTATTTGAAAATTGATTATCCTTTTTCTCTTCTCACATACATTTGAATAAATATTTTAAAAAATTGTGATTAAATAATAAATATGTTTAAAAAGATTAATTTGAGAAACTCAATTTAAAATAGAATGCCACATTTAGAATTAAAATCTTAGTTAAAAAACTAATTTAATATTTTTAAACAGAATGACAAATTTAAAATTGAAAACCTATTTAGAAATCTAATATATATAATTTTCCTAAGTGTGCGCGCATGAACACACACACATACATTTAAATCAAAATTTATCCCAATCAAAATTAAAAGACAGTTTAACACATAAAGATTATAGACAAATAGCTACATTTGAAATAAAAACTAAATATTACTTTATTTATTGAGTGAAAATATTTTGGTGGTTGAGTTAGTAAAACTGTATAAAAGTTTATGGTTAAGAAATTTTGTTTGAATAAAACCACCTATAGAGCCAGGACCATGGTGTATACAGTTAATATATATGGAGATTATGTGAGACTACATTCAATAAAACAAATATTTGATTAATCAATGAAGTATTTTTTTACTCACAGCCCCCCCAAAAAAACTAGAAACAGTCTAAGCAGATACTCCATTATTTTGCTACAGATATAAAAAAAAAATCATCATGCTATTGATATATATATAATAAGATACTCCGTAATAACTTGTCTGGTTAAATGTATAATGTGTAGGAGCAATTAACCTTTCATTTTCCTAATCTAAACTCGTTATTGCCACTGTACTATAGCTGATAGGTTTTTTATCACCATTGTTGAATATACGGTGTGTGTGTGTGTGTTTGTGTGTATTTGATTATTCATTTCTTTCTTTCTTTCTTTCTTTCATTCTTGTTGGTGTGAACAGGAAAGAGTTGGCCAAGATGTCCAGATTTTTCAAGATAACTAATGTTGAATCCAAGCCTCGTATTGAATCCAATGTTGAACCCATAAACCCCAATGTCACCGATATGATCAACCGATTTGCACTATCCAAAAAACCACCCGCTGTACCTGCATTGGGATCCACTGCTGCTTCTTCCTCTGCTTCTCCAAATATTGTGGGTCTAAATGAACAGATGGAAAATGATTCTACTGCACAACCCCCGAAAGAAAATGATGTTGGAAGAGCTCCCCCTGGCAGACAAAGAAGGAATAACTGGATGTGCTCCACAGTTTCTATTGGGCAAGATGAAGCTTACAACCAGGTGTGCAATTTCCTCAATGATGATCAGGTTGGAATGGTTGGGATTTATGGCATGGGGGGTGTTGGCAAAACCACACTCATGAAAAAACTTGATAAAGAATTTCTGAAACCTTCCAACTTCAAAGTCATTTGGGTAGTTGTATCCAGGACAGTGGACATGGATATGATTCAAGAAGTCATAATGGAAAATTTAAACTTAGCCTTCAACAAGCATGGCGACCCTTATAGCCGAGCTGACAAAATAAACGATGCACTTTGGAGAAACAAAGTTGCTTTATTGTTTGACGACATTTGGGAATGTTTAGATCTTGAGAAGCTTGGCATATTAGGTCAAGAGAATCTGGACACCCGATCATTCAAGCTAATCTTCACAACTAGATCGAAAGCTGTATGTGAGAAAATGCAGTCGGATGAATTGATTAATGTGCAACCTTTGGGGTGGGATGATTCTTGGGCTTTGTTCAAAAAAAGTGTCAGCAGCAAGAACGATATTGAGGTCTGGGACTCTAGCATCGTGGAGCTTGCCAAAGAGGTTGCAAGAGAGTGCAAAGGGTTGCCGCTCGCACTCAAAGTCATCGGTGGGGCTATGGCGTGTAGAAGGCGTCTGGAGGAGTGGAGGCATGCATTGGCTACTCTTAAACGCTATCCAGCTGATATCCCCGAGGCCGAGGGTCTGTTTACTCGATTGAAGTTTAGCTTTGACTCTTTGTCGAATCAAAGAGAAAAGTGTTGTTTCTTGTATACCTGTTTGTATCCCGAGGATAAAGTCATAGAGGCCGACATGCTCATTGAATGTTGGATTGGAGAAGGGATTCTGACTTTGAATGGCAGCTATCAGGAAGCATTTGATGAAGGAATGAACATCTTTGGAACCCTGCAAGCTGCATGCCTCTTTGAGACACTCCAACGTAACCCTTTAAGCACAAGAATACACGATGTAATCCGTGACATGGGAATCTGGATCGCTAATTCTCAAGAAATAACTGACAAAACAGAGTCTCGTCAGTATTTTGTATGGTGTGAAGATTACCAATTGCCAGAGGAAGCTATTTGCAGCAATTTGACCACTCTTATCATTTGCGAACTATCATTTGCGAAATATTTACCACTCTTCACATCCATGTCCAAACTGAGAGTTTTAAAATTGAAGGGAGTTAAATTTGATGGAATTCCAGCATCAATAGGAGAACTGACAGAGCTGAGACATCTTGAACTGATTGAATCAAACCTGGAAAGGTTACCGAATGAGATTAGAAATCTGACGAAGTTACTAGTGATAAATTATTACAACACGTTCCAGACAATGTATTTTGATCTTCCAGAAGCGATTGGAGAACTCACTGAGCTAAGAAGACTGGTATGCAGTACTAGAAATATACCGAGAGAGAGAGAGACTTAAAGAAGTTACCAGTGGAGGTAGGAAACTTGAAGAAGATAGAGGAGCTACACATAGAGAGTCACCTTGTAGAGTTCCCACAGGTAATTTGTCAATTGGTCAATTTGAAGAAACTATTCCTCAAAATACGGGCACGCGTGGAGTTGCCCATAGGATTCAAAAACTTGAACAAACTTGAAATCTTTCAACTGGGCTCTTCCCATTGTGTTGAACTGATTCCTAATGACACATTCAGGAATATGCACAATTTGAGAGAGCTAAGCCTTCCGATTAAAAATTTCAAGATACTGCCACCGAGCTTCTTCCAGGGGTTGACATCGTTGAAGAGGCTGTCATTTAGGTATGAAGGTAGTAGGACAGATGAGGATGAGCACATCTACGACGACGTTGCTTCTTTTCTCACCCAATCGTCATCCTTGCCAATGAGAATCCTAAAAATCAAAAGATGCCCAATCAAGAAATTTCAAGTCCCCCCGACAAGCAACGATTTATGCTTACCTTGCCTAGAAAAGCTCGAGATTTTCTCCTTCTATCGGCTAGAGAAGATGCAAGTGATGAGTCAGATGGCACTTCCCAGCATACGAGTTCTGAAGATCGGATATTGTGATTCCCTCAAGCACATCTCCGGACTTGAACATCTTCAGAGCCTTGTCAAGCTCGAAATAAGGCATTGCAGCAAGTTGGAAGAAGTGATTCAGGTGGGTGGGGATAAAACTTTGTCGGATCATTCACCTGGTATTTGCTTCCCCAAACTTGAAAAATTAGGGCTTAGGAATCTTCCCCAGCTGAAGAGCATATGCAGTGACGCCATCTCATTTCCTTCCCTGATGAGTCAGATGGCACTTCCCAGCATACGAGTTCTGAAGATCAGAAGGTGCCATTACCTCAAGCACATCTCCGGACTTGAACATCTTAAGAGCCTTGTCGAGCTCGAAATTAGGCAATGCAGGGAGTTGGAAGAAGTGATTCGGGTGGCCGGGGATAAAACTTTGTCGGATCATTCACCTGGTATTTGCTTCCCCAAACTTGAAAAATTAGGGCTTAGGAATCTTCCCCAGCTGAAGAGCATATGCAGTGATGCCATCTCATTTCCTTGTTGTGAAAAACGGGTAATTTTCACCAAATATAACTAGTTCACTATGAGAACTATTACCTAAATGACAAGCGTGAAAACTATTGTACTAAATAATTACCCCAAGATAAAATTCCCAAGAAAGTTGGTGGGACACGATAATCCGCTTAAAAACCAACTCCTAGACAGAATTTTATCAAGACAAGTAATATAAATAGCACAATAATTAACACCAACTATACCCGACAATAGCTATTAAATAGACAACAAAAGAAAAGAACAAGACACCACGAGGTTCGGCAATTGCCTACGTCCTCGGACACTACCAAAATAATATTTCACTAAAGAGAAATATTACAAAGAGAGAAAGAACAAATTACCAATGGTAGAAAAGACAATTACTACCAGTAGAAAGGGAAGTAGGTAATTCAAGATTACCCTTGGGA
>JAVDBV010025217.1:1783-16225 GCA_032619315.1 Piper longum
GGGTCGGTCCACCCGGCCGGCTCCCGTCGGACATAGCCCCAACGCCGCCCGAAGACTGATTATATAAATTAGGGCTCCTGCTCGAACGCAGAAGATCTCTCGATTTCGCCTCTCGAAATTCTCCGATCCATCCATCGATCGATCCCTCGTCGGCGTCAGAAATCCGAAGATCGCCAATTCTTTTCGCCGATTAGGCTGATCCACGAATCATGGTGAGCCTCTCTCTCTGTCTTATTCCATTCCATATCTATGACTGCTTGTGGATCATGGTGCTTACCTTTTTAATGGTTGTCACACCATAATCTGTTCTAGTTTCATGTTTTTATGGTATAGAAGCTCTTTTTATCGTATAACAGCTTTATCTAGTTGAGCATGGACTTTGTTTTTGTGTTTTTGGGATTTTTATGAATTTCACGGTTAATTTTTTTGGTATGGAGACGAAAATTGAAGATAGGGTCGATGGAAATGTGATTTTTTTGTTATTTTTAATACGGATTAGGAATTATAGGGTGCAATTGTTGAGGCGTTTCGAAGGTAGTGGAAATTATTTGTTCTGATTGCCCCTTTAGATCGGTTGAGGTTTGAAGGAGATAGGGTTTGTTGTTTGTGATTTTTGGTATTTTTTATAGTTTCTGACTGTTGTGGTGTATTGGTGATTGGTCAGTCTTCGCTTGCTGCTGCACGAGCTGATAACTTCTACTATCCACCGGAATGGACGCCAAAGAAGGTATCCGTATCTTTTATAAACGATGTCTTAAACCATTGCATGCATAATGTATATCTGTGCTTGTTATTTTTCTCAGGGTTCACTAAACAAGTTCCATGGTCAACATGCTTTGCGGGAGAGAGCCAGAAAAATAGACCAAGGAATTCTTATTATAAGGTACAGGCCGATGTTTGCTGTAGTTAGTGAAGGATTGATGGGTTTCTCTTAGCATTGCTTGAGTTAGCTGTAACAAGTATTAATCAATGATGTACCATTCTTGTTTTCGAGTTCCACACCCACCCCCTCACGGTGGCTTTAAATGTGCTAGATATGTATGGGGCCTCTTTCTGCTTGTTTCTTATAGAAGCTACCATTTTTTTGGCTTGGATCTTCTAGAAGTGTTAAAATAGAGTTGTAGGTTTATATGGTTAGTTGCTAGCTGCTTTCAAGGCATGCAGCATATTTTTATAGTTTGAATGCTTTTGATTTGGTATGCTTAATTTCGTTGTTTCAAATATTCTTTTAGGTTCGAGATGCCCTTCAACATATGGTGTGGTGGGTGCAATTCAATGATCGCCAAAGGTGTTCGGTTCAATGCAGAGAAGAAGCAAGTTGGAAATTACTACTCTACAAAGGTAGGAGTCTTAAATTTTTTTTCAGATAATTCTATCTTAACGGCACTTGTTCTCACTGTGATGGATGGCTATTAAGTATAATATAACACCATCTTAGGTATGCTATCCTAGCACATATAAACTTTACTTATAGCTAGGAAATACTTTTAGGCATAGATTTTCGGGTTATATACAGGATGACAATCTGTCACACAATATCTATTAGCAAGGAATTTTTTTATGTGTCCTCTCTGTATCTCTTTTTTACCATACTTTTGGTCTTTATGATCATATATCTTGGCATCAATTGCTTGTTGTTGACACTATTTTATGACCATTTCTTTGGATTTTTTCTTTATTTAAAGCCTCTTTTACCCTGCATTATCTTTTCATCAACAGATATGGAGTTTTACAATGAAATCTGCATGTTGCAAACACGAAATTGTTATCCAGACAGATCCAAAAAACTGTGAGTATCTTATCATTAGTGGAGCACAAAAGAAGACGGAGGATTTTGATGTTGAGGATGCTGAAACATTTGTACTTGCTGCTGATGAAGGTGGGCCACATTTCTTTGCTGTAGTTGTCTGAAACATTTGATTGTATAATTATGTCATTTTTATTATGAATTTTCTGCAGAAAAGGGCAAGTTGTCGGATCCTTTTTATCGTCTTGAGCATCAAGAAGTAGATTTAAAGAAGAAGAAAGAGGCCGAGCCAGTTTTGGTGAGACTGCAACGAATGACAGATAGTCGTCATTCAGATGACTATGCTCTAAACAAAGCTCTTCGCGCGAGACTAAGGGTGAGTGACATCCTATTCTGTTTACTATTCAATGTTTTTTTTAAAAAAAAACTTTTTTACTGATTTATTTTTGTTATTTTTTGCCTATTAGAGTCAAAATAAAAGAGTTGCCGAGGAAGAGGCTGTTTCAAGGAAGATGGGATTAGGTATTCGGTTACTCCCAACTTGTGAAGATGATTCTAGATCTGCATCTCGCGTGAAATTCTCCACTAAGTTTGAGAGGAATAGGCGAGATAAAAGGGCAGCAATACATGCTGCCTCAATCTTTCCCGAATCTATGAATGGTGATGCTGCAAAGAAGCGGTTGGAGCTGGAAACCAAGAGGAGGAAAATCAATGCTGCATCAGCATCTACTTTGGTTACGGGAAAATTCAAGCCATTGCTAGCGTCACATACACCATCTCATAGAAGCAGCAGTCGGGCCAAAAACATCTCGATTATTCCTAGGGAAAGATGACTTTATTTTATTACTAGATTGGCTCGGAAAGTATCTTTGATAAAGCACCTGGCATGTTGTAGCAAGTCGGTGTTTCAACTTCTTCTACCGAAGGTTGTAAAAGCAGTCATATTCTCAATTGTCATGTAAGCCAGTGTTTGCCCCTTTCATTTTTTATCTTTGCGATATTTCGTACAGTTGCTATGGGGGAAGCATATCCCTGTAAATAATTAGTCTTTGTGGTGTTATCTGCTGTTGGTGTCTGGTAACCTTGTATCCGAGTCTTACCTGTACTACGTGTCTTTTGTGCGCTTACAAATTCCCTTCTGTAGAGTGCATCTTTCATTGTGCTAGTATAACCGATGCAATAACGTTGTGTTTTAAGAAAAGTTTAAGCTTGAGCTTGACTTGCTGAATCGATCTTTTTCGATATTCTGTTAAATTTAATTCACTCTTGATCTGTACTAGCATTTGTAAAGCTGGTTGTGTTTACATCAGTGATGTTTGCAATATTGTTCTTCCAAGCTCAAATGGTTTCTTCTTTGAAAGGAGAAAGTTTGTTCTCGAGTAAATATGAACTGGTTGAAACTGCTGCTTATTTAAAAGAAGCCCAGGGGTGGATTTTGTCCAGTTTCAGTGAGCGTGATAGGAAGAAACGAATTCATACAAGATCGGCAAATGGGCATGCATTTTTCAGTTCTGACAGCGTGATCGAAAGCTCAAGTAAAAAGCTAATGTTTTCTCGTCAAAATCCACTATGGTAGGGTTCCTTTGCCTACTTTTGTTAAAGAAGCAAATAAAAAATGTCTTCGAAGGATGGCAAGCTTCATTGGTGACAAGATATTACAGTTAGACAATCATTTTTGTCACTGTTATTTCTATCATTGCTAACGAGCAAATTACATTCGGTGGGTATCTCACTAAGCTATCATATAAATACAAATATACTGGCTGTCTTTATATTTGGTGCTGGTTTTTAGCTTGGGAAGGGCATTACTTATATCCCCATGTTAATATTTGCCGTGCCGTTTCTGCTACTTCACACCATCATCATTTGTGAAACTGGTATTTCCATTTAGACTCTCTTTTGTGCGGGTCATGAGAAATAGATCAAGTACTTCAAAGAACATATCTAATATTATTGTTCTTCGGAGTATATGTAGAAATCTCAAAAGCTGAACTCTTGGGCAGCATGAGACTTTGTTCTTTCACATATCGAACATTGAATTGCTGTCAAACGGACATGCACAATTGTATTCAATCAATAAATTGAATGTATATAGTTTCAATATGTTATGGTGAAATATATGGTATGACACGCACCTCCATTACAGTTGAAGACTAGAGGGAGAAGTGTGAAAAGCAGCAGAGGACAATCTTAATGGTGCAGTGGATTCGGACCTGAAGGCACCAGCCTCTTCTCTACACCGTAGCGGGGATCGATCTCGTCCAAATTCGGCTCCTGTTCGGCCACCGGTGCATGATGGTGGTGGTGGTGACGGTGCTGGTGTCTAAGCAAGTGTCTGTGTTGCAATACAAAGGCAGTCAGATCATGTACCTTTGTAATGAGTTTCAAAGCCTTCCTGTTGCCAATTTCAGGAGTAGGATGTTGAGAAGAGAGGCTAATGCTGATCCTATAGTTGAAGCTGCTCCAACAATGAACCAAGAGGAAAAGAGCAGCGACCCACATCACAATTCCCACCAGATGTGAGAACTTCAAAGCTGCCATGGACATGGAATCATGGAAGAATAAGAAATCTGAAAACCAGTGTCATGGAGAGCTAAACTTTGTCGATCTGTTTAACAGCTCCAATCGATCAACATGGCAAGAACTTGAAATGGGTTGTGGGTTTTTATTGTGTACGAAACTTAAGACTCGAGCTTTTTGTTTCTTAGTAAACTAATCTTTATGTAGAGTGTTTTGATGCCATTGATGCGGAGAAGGGAGCACATAGGGTAGACCTTTTCCCAATGAATATTCCTTTGCGTTCAAGCAACAATGACCATATTAAAACCTTTTAATATAATATGGATATTATCATGTCAATTTGAATGAATACAAAGGTGCAATCAGAAGCCAAGCCCCCAAAACTTAGGCCCCACTGGGAGCGTTTGGTAAGCTTGTATGGGGTCAAAACTATCAGAGTGTCACCGAATGGATGAAGAAAATGGTATTTGTGTTTGAGTATAGACGGCTAGGTTGTATTTTAAACGTGGCATTGTGACATGAGTGGGTGGAATTGCTTGCCGACAAAAGACGAATCAAAAGGCAAACTTTTGCGGAGGAAAAGGCTCCATGTTTCCACCAGAGCTGACCATGAACAGTAAATGCAGAGAAGATGCTATTTGTTATATGTTAAATCATGAATGTCTGGTTGAAGAAGGTGATGTCTGTTGACCTTCTCAAGGATATTTTGGCCTCCTATCAACATGGAAATAGATACTCACATTCGTACTTACAAATATTGCTCAAGTACATGGGTTTTGTTACTGAGGTGAAGTTGGGAAGTTGTATGAATCTTCAATCACAAGAATTATTGGACACACTTTTTTTTTTTTTTTGCAATTGAGTGTTGAATTAGGATTTTGACCATTGCATGTATTTGTCAATTATATCACGTTCATATCTTGAAGAAAAATCATGTTTTTTGAGATTTTCACGTATCACAATAACAACGTCATTTCATGTGCTGTTAAAATGATCACATCAACAGATGCCAAAAGTCTACTGTGGAGACTTTACCCAAAATTATTTCTTCACAAAGCGACTTTACCTCTAATGTTTGGTGCAGACAAATAAGAAGTATTCACATTTGCACTTGTAAGAATGCTAACCAACTTATAAGGATGAAGGAAAATTTTCCCTTGAAAATTGGCACACCATTAATGGCCATGTTAATTAAACATGATAATTATCTAGCTTAAAATTTGAGTAAGAAATCTAAAAAAAAGGTAGTTCATGCGTTCTGGCCCGAACTGGCCACCTATAGCCAAATTTAATTAAATGTGATTAAATCTGACTAGTGGCTAGTGAAGTCACACGAAGATGGATTTTAAAAAAAAATAAACTTAATTTATGTCATTTTATAATTAGACAACATAAATTGATTTGTATACTGGGAAAATTTTCTTTTGGGATAATAATCTTTTCTCTATTGTCTGTAGCTCAAAACTTGTAAAATCCTTTAGCATGCCACGTGGCGGCACTGCGTGGCTGAAACTCCAGGAATCCAGTTTTCCATTGAGTTTCCTCCGGAAAAGGAAAATTCCGGAATGTATCCCTTCCGTATCCAGTGATTTATTTGTCCAGACCAACCGTGGGCCCGGGCTATGTCCCGCCAATCAAATCCGCCCACGTGCCCCCTCCTTCCCCCCTCGAACCACGCCAAAGGAACGAATCGGCGCCGCTTCTCCTCTTCCCCACCGGCCGACCGATCGATTTCTGGGTTGATTTCTGATCTTCCATTGCTTCGATTGCTGTTGTTGTCGTTGTGGTCGTCGTTGTTCATGTTTTGTGCGATATCCTGCGGTTGGTGGTAATGTTGCAGCGGCTCGTTGATGGCGTTCTCGCGGTGATTAAAGAGTATGCTCGGTCTAGTTTGGTGTTTTTTTTTTTTTTGGGTGTTTGGATTGGTGTTATGTTGTTTTGGTGGAAAGTTGTTGTCTTGTGTGTGGTGGAATGGTGTTTGTAGATGGTAGTGCGTAGAAGTTGTGTTTGTTTTGATTGTGTTTGCAATTGTCTGCTGTGTAGGTGAGTTTGAATGGGAAGAGATTGGTTGTGTTGGTGAATTTGTTGAGCCGGTGGTTGGTGGATTGTGTGAATATATAATTGCTTAGGTTACATCTGTTTAGGAAAGTATGGATATGGTGTTTTTGATGTGATTAAAGAGTATGGTGCAGTCATTTTAATTTTTTTAGGTTATTGGTCGGATTGTGTGATTGGGGGGTTTTGTGTGGTCTCTGAATAAATTTATGGTCTTGTTGGTGTTGGGGGTGGGGAGGTGTTTCGGATGTTAATTTGTTGATGTTCTGGGATTAACTTGAAATTATGTTTTACGAATTAATTTGGGGGGGGGGGGTTAGGTTTATTGCTTAAAGATTGATTTTTTTTTTAGGTTTTGTTTTTTGTTGATCTTTTCGTTTTTTAGCTGTTTAGGTGGTGTGTGATGGAGGGCTATGGTGGATTCTGAAACAAAGGACCTGTCTTGTTGGTGTTCGAATGATGTTCTGGATGGTAGTTTGTTGAAGTATGATTTAGGCGTTGAGATTGAATTTGATGAGGTTTATGATCAATAGGTTAAACTTTGCTGAATAGTTGAGCTTCAATTTATGGTTGTGTACTGGTGAGATGGAAAGTGCTTAAATGTGTTCTTATTGTGCTGGTGGAGCGTGGATTGTGTAAATATTAATTGTTTAGGTGATATCCATTCGTGCTGGGGATGTTGCCTTAGTGACTTTTTTTTCGGTGTCTTGTAGATCAGTGAAGACATTTACCTATGAATCTGTAAATAATGTTGTGAGGTTCATAAATGGTCTATCTGCTTTGTTACTGGCTCTACTGCCCGGGAAGACAAGTATCCTCGAAGGTATTCATGGTTGGGAGCTCAAACCCACTTTTCAAGGACCCCGATTTCCTCGCTGGATGGAACAGTAAGTCTAAATGTCTGCCAAATTCCCTCCTAGCAGTTGATTAGACATGCTTTATTTTTATCTCTTTTTCCTCGGTAATATTGTTTGCCTTGATATTTTGAGAAAAAAAATCTAGTATGTTGATCGGAGTGACAGAAACTGTGTTGAGATATGCAGATTCAGCAAAGCAAGATTCGATGATTAGTGTTTTCTGTGTGTGTGTGTGTGTGTGTGTGTGTGTTTTTTTACTTTTTGTTAAAATAAAAATAAAAATTGTTAAAATAAAAAAAGTAGTTTGACAAAAACAAAAAATGACAAAATCTTTATTTTTTTTTGGCAGTGGCGTATCTTCTTTCAATCAGTTCGTGCATGAATTTTCTATTGATACAAATGATTCCTTTAGTGAGGAATATATATCAGGAGAGGAAGATAATGATTTGTATATGTCACCTGCATCACCAATGTCACAAACTTCTGGCATTTCTAGACTTAGTAGCTTCAACAAGTATGACAAACGACCCAGGCATTGGTTGCAAACATTCTTTTCGTGGATTTGGTGGCCTGTAGCACTCATTTTGGGAATTCCAGCTTGCATTTGGGCATTCTGGATCCAAAGACATGGAACTACAACAGGTGACCCTAGAAGTTCCCATTCCCCTCGGATACGTCCAAGGAAATTTAATTCTGCAAAAGATCACATAGTATATCGTACTACTGACAGGAGGCGTGGTGTAGTTGAGGTATTGTTACAATTTCCTTTGATTTGAGTTGTGTCTTGTTTGAGGATTTTGATCAATCATTTGATGTCTAGTAAACTTTCTCGTTTCTTACTGGTTGTAACAGTATATTTCTTAAAATGACTTTTTTCTTGGTTCTATTGCTCAGGATGTGCAGCTTGGAATTGAAATATTTATTGAAGCAATATTCGATATCTTTCACAAATGTGCACATTACCTTCTTTCTCCTTTGGAGTCCTGCCAAAGATTTTACAGCTGGCTTTTTTCTCATAACAGAGTTAACCAAGACCAATCATTAAACATATCTGTACCAACAGCTTCTCTTGGAGATGAAGATCCAACTCTTAGAGATAGCAATTGCACCTTTTCTCATTCTATGAACACTGATGCTCGAACATGCCAAGATGTGATAACAGAACTAGGGTACTAGCTAATATTACTCAATAAATGCTTTTTTTTTGTCAGTCCATTTTCGTCAGTCTGTTGAGGGTGTATTTTTAAGTCTGCAATTTGTGTGGGGTTGCTTATCTGCTGACTGTAAGAAAGATTGAGAAGACTTTGATATTTAAACTGATCCTAAAAATTTGAATTTACCATTTTCTTGTTAATAGTAGAAAAGTAATTGCCAAAAAGGTTATATCCTGAAAGAAGACGTGAACTTTATTGAAGCTTATGGTCTATGAGCCTTTTGGTGTTGGGTCGAGTTGAAAAGTGGTACAAGCCAATAATGGTATTAAATTAGAAAGGATATGATGGAGATGCTTTTTAAGTCAATATGATCGCAAATGCGGTGTACAGCATCTTTGAAAATTAATTCCTAACTCGCGTTTTTTGCTTTACAATCATACATTTGACTTTTATGTTAAGTCTCTGATGAATGCACTGACTATTTTAGGTATCCTTATGAAGCTATTCGTGTGGTAACATCAGATGGATATTATGTTCTTCTTGAAAGAATACCAAGGTGGAATAATGAGTACTTTTTTCCTCATAAGTTTCATGTCTATTTCTTTTGGACTTAAGTAGCCCTTTTATGACCTTTTCTGGGAATGTTTATCGTAATTTATGCTCCAACTCTGCTTACATACTCCTGATGTTACTCTACTTATCATTTGTCATTATTCAGGCGTGATGCTCGAAAAGTTGTTTATCTACAGCATGGAATATTGGATTCATCGATGGGGTGAGTATTTTGGGATTTTTTCCTTTTGTGGTTTAGGTGTTTGATTTTTAAAATGTTAGTACATACAAAATTTTGATATAAGTAATTTCATTACATTATCTAAGTTAGTTCTGTTTATCTGGACTTATTTTAAGTTATCTGGCTTTGTTTCTTCATTGTTATGTGAAGATTAAATGTATTCAAATGCTATGATGACATTTATGACTTTAAATTTACCCAGGTGGGTATCTAATGGGGTGGTTGGCTCTCCAGCATTTGCTGCATATGATCAAGGTATTTGCAGGTTATTTTATATGATCCAAGTTTTGTTTAATTCAATAGTATTTTACCTTCCCATTTACGTGTCCACTGACTTTTAGGATATGATGTGTTCTTGGGTAACTTACGTGGGCTTGTTTCGAGGGATCATGTTGACAAGAAGATATCATCACGCAGGTTTGTTTTGTTTTTTTTTTTTTTTATTTGTTTTGTTTTCTTTTCTTTTAAACGTTTCAAGGTTTTCTCTTCAAACGTTTGTCAACGGAGCAAAGATTGGGCTTTGTGCTTAGGTCTTATGGCTATGATAAGATCTAGAAACATTGTTGGATCATCACTTCTTAAAATCTTACGTGGAAAAATGGTATCTAAACAAATTTTAAGATGTACAAACACTTTGAAATCAAACGATTTCTTGAAGGCATCTACGGGGGCCTTATTTTTGCAAGAACGATTTTGGGGATTTTAAGTTGGGAGTGGAATTTATATGGAATTCTATTTTTTCTAAGCTGCTTTCTGGTTATATGACTAAAAGTTTGTATTGGTGCAGGTACTGGAAATATTCCATTAATGAACATGGAACAGAGGATATTCCCGCAATGATAGAGAAGATTCATGACATAAAAACTTGTGAGTTAAAAGGCACTGACATGGATATTGGCGAGGAGTTCAATGACCAACCATACAGACTTAGTGCAATTTGCCACAGTTTAGGTGGAGCAGCAATGCTTATGTATATCTTAACTAGCCGGATGGAAGAAAAACCTCATAGGATCTCAAAACTGATTTTGTTGTCACCTGCTGGCTTTCATGACGATTCCACTCTTATATTCACCTGGGGAAAAAGACTTGTTCTTCTATTGGCCCCAATATTAGGACCTATTCTTCCCGGTATATATATACCTACCTGGTTTTGTCGGATGTTGTTAAACAAGTTGGCGAGAGACTTTCACAACTATCCTGCTTTGGGAGGTTTGGTGCAGACTCTTATGAGTTATATTGTTGGTGGTGATAGTTCGAACTGGGTTGGGGTGATTGGGCTTCCTCACTACAATATGCATGATATGCCTGGAGTTTCATTTCGGGTTGCTCATCACTTGGCACAGATGATGCAAGCAAAGAAGTTCCTCATGTATGATTATGGTAGTGCTGCTGCTAACATTGAGGCCTATGGATCACCTGAACCGATAGACTTGGGTAAATACTATCATCTTGTAGATGTGCCAGTTGATTTAGTGGCTGGTCGGAAAGATAGAGTAATACTGCCATCAATGGTCAGAAAACATTACAAAATGATGAAAAATGCCGGTGTGGAGGCTTCCTATAACGAATTTGAGTATGCTCACTTGGATTTTACATTCTCTCATAGAGAAGAACTCTTGGCCTATGTCATGTCACGCCTTCTCTCTGCGCCGGCTGCAAGTAGAAGACTAGCATTTAAACACACAAAAGCAAGAAAATCATCAAGTAAGAATATTGAAGAAAACGCAAGGAAAGTATCAACCCCAATAGAAGAAGGGGACAACATAGAAGAAGCAAACACATCAAACTGATTTTTGTAGACTCTGGTTTTTTGGTTTCTGGATAGGTGTTATAATATTGTACATATGGCATTGTACATTCCTTAAGATCACGAGCATTTGAGCATTTGTGATGATTCTCCTTAAGCTTTCTGGTTACTGTAATGAGCATCTGTAGACCATGCTATCTTTGAAGGTATTTTTAGTAGTTACTGTAACAGGATTTATGTAATATATCAGTTTTCTGTTGTTAAAGAAAGGTGGGGCTTGACGCTCATGCAGGAATTATGAGCCAACCATTTGTTTCTGTTGATACCCAATAAAAACAGAGCCAACTCTTATAAGAAAATTTTCATCCTGTGCTACATATACCAAAACCAAACACAAGTTTTATTGCTCATATAAAAAAAGAAGAAAAGCCCATCATGGTAGATGGGCAGAGCAAGGCATAGACTCCATAGCCACACCTGCAACAGCAATATATATTTTGATAACGCGCATGCCGAAGAGGAGGTGAAAAGATGAACATATGGAGAGTCGGGGATGGGGGAATGGGAACAAGTCCAAAAAGGCAGAAGACTTTCCTTGTTTCCTGACTTCGTACGCCGGAGCTTTCAAGGACTGGGGAGGGGACAAGAGAGGAAAGGGGTCATCAAAGTCTCAATTACACGCTAAAGTTGGGCAAAACCCAGGCATGCCATGCAAGACACGAGAAGAGATGTTGTCAGGTCCTGTTCCCTATCTTGTCTCCATGCCAGGGGCGTCGTAACCCAATACATGCAGATCAATTTACATGGGAGATGGCAGATTGCAGACATTTTAGCCTGGAGAGAGATGACACCCATCCCTAGTTGATCTCTTCTCTTTGTAGTAGTTTCTTCACTCGTGGCAATCCAAAGCTCTTTTTACATCTTCCTCGCCGACCAGTTTTCTGATCACCATGCACAGAGTTTACCCATGCCTACAATACGTGGAACCTTGGCAACCATTCTACCATTTGAACATCGATCTTACTGGTCAATAGAAATGCCCCTTTAATTACTAAGAACAAAGTTTCCAAGCTTTAACTGGAAAATCGATCGTCCTTCTGTCACTGCCAAAATTTGACACGGCTAACAGCTACAGTATTCATATGGATGAATGCTCAATTGTTGGGCTGGTACACATGGAGATGAATCGAGCACTACCGACCGTTGATGATCTCGATGCGTCCCTACGTGCATCCACTGTGGGTAGACACAAGTTCTGCTCCAAGAGCTTGTAGCCTAGGCCTAACCATGATTTTCACATCTACTAATGCTTAATTTATTAGATGTGAAATTTGTTTTAGAGCTTAGTTGATATTGTTATTTGGAGCTGCTCTTTCATTATTTGTTTTAAGTCCGAACATAAGAAAAAATGTGAGTCAAAAAGGGCATTCGACTATCAAAATTTTATTGTTCACACTCGTGTCTTATAATTTAGGAACCATAATCATAATTTTTTGGGTATTAGGCAGAAAAACAGAAGATATTGTTATTCGGCCTTAATGTTGCCACTTCTAGTGTTATATGAGGTTGGTCTTCTTCATCATGTAGTGGAGGGTTTTATTTTTAAGAGTGGGAACACTGATCTTGGAAGAGTGGCCATTTATCCAACCTCATTAAATCCTTATGTTATTCCTTGTTGTACATGAATGAACAAAAAAAATGAGGCAACTAATCTTTTGGGTATGCATTTTTTCTGGTTATAATAAATTTTCTAAGTAAAATAATTTGAGATTGAATATAATTTATGATGATGATAGAATACGAAGTATAACGTAGAAGGAAACTTTTGATAACAACCATAATGATTCAACCTAAGTGTAAATTGACGGGGTTTAAATTATTTTTTAAAAAGTAATTACTAAGTTGAAAGTTTATAAATGTATTTTTACTAATAAATAGGATTCTTAAATATAAAATTAAATTTATTAAATATGAAATTAATTTTAGGGGATCTCACTGGTGAATGGTTAATATTTTAGTCCAGTAAAGCATACAATCCGAGGCGACTATATAAAATGTTGGAGCAGTTGTCTTTGACTGGTATATGAACGTACACGCCAACACAATACATTACTTAGCTTCTGTGGATCTTATTTGGAACATGTTTGGAGTGCTGCTTCTGAAAAACTCTTATCCTCTGAAATGCATTATTTGCAGAAAACTTAGAAAAATCTCTTCAGAGGAAGAAGGTCCCACGAGCATGGGAGGAAATTTGTCCCATCAAGCAGCAATGCATGTCTCCTTTCAATTGACGTGGGGATGGATCTGTAAAAGTTTTATACAATTGTACAAAACATGAAGATGGAGACATACCTTGTCTGGTTGCACCACTACTTACAACCACATCTTCAATAACTATGATCTTTGAGGAAATTCACTGTGTTCATTGTTCATCTTGTACATAAATGGAGGGAAGATACTTTACTTTAAAAAACTTCAAGTGGGTGTGTATGAAATGACTAATGGGCAGAGTGGTAGTCACCATTTTCATTGAATAGCATACACACCACAGAAAATCCAGATACTTTTTTATGCATCCTAGCTCTGTCCTAATATTGGCAAGAGTAATTTAACAAGAAGTTTGTCACCATTTTGTGTGTTCTTATTGACCTGATTGTTCAATGACCACATTTGTAGGGTATGAACCCAGCAAAAAAGGAAAGTACTCCTCTTTAAGATAAAAGTTTTCTTATACAGCCATACTATGAGCTAGCTTACTCTAATGAGCTGTTTCATACTTTCAACTAATCCACAAAAGCATACTTTTCAGATCAAAAGATAAGTGACTTAATTTCTCAGGAACATACCCAGTGTGCATTTTTTTGTTTCTCTTCCTTTCACTCTTGGGGAACACCAAATTTTATAGTCAACTGGTTCTTCCCCTCCACTTCTCATCAACTTAATTAAACAGATAAAAGATTTAAATATGTATATATAATTTCATCATTTGTTCAAACTCTGAGTCAGGAAGACTGATCCTGATCTTGTTACCTACCATTCATCATATACAAAAAAAAAAAGTATTTGTGAATGCATTAGAATATAATAACTCCTACAAAGCCCATTTTTTTAACACAAGGAATTAAGCACATGTTGCATGCATAACCAAATTAATAAACTTGTACATCACATAACATAATATTGTTCATCAACTATCTAGTTGGTATCTAATAATGGTTGCGAAAAAATAAATCAAGTACTCGGTGAAACGTATGGCCCTGAAACTGCACCCCTTGCAGTCCACCCACGTCCCAACGCGAGACTTGCAACCACAAAAAACCAAACAGCCTTACAAGGCAACTGGACAAGACCCTAAATAAATGAAGGTAAAATCTTGAGAGGAAGAAGGGCATGTGTTAGCGTGGCTTGAATAAAAAGGCCGGAAAAGATAGAGGATTGGACTGTCCCAGAGTACAGACAAGCTTCAGATGACCTGAGATGGATCTAGACACACATTCCGCTGTGTGTGAGAGAGGGAATGGGATTCAAACCCAGCTACCATGGCTTGTATATATATATATATATATATA
>JAVDBV010025249.1:0-11342 GCA_032619315.1 Piper longum
CTTCCCCGTCGACTGCAGCCGCCGGCACCGGCGCCACCGTCTAAATCTCCGGCGAAATTGCCTCAGCTGACCCAACACAGTGGTTTGGTCCACTTACATTGATCTTCCTTAATACTAGATGAGGTGAGGCTCTTCTAAGTCTTAATACCAAGCTTTTTAGTTTTTGAAGGATGTTGATCTTGAAATGTTGTTCTGTTTTTTTTTTTTGTTGTAAGTAGGTGTTTGTATATTTTTTTGGGGAGGTTGATAACATGATTCCATGCTGATCGATCATAGTTTAAGTTAATAGGGTCTCTGCGAAGTCTAATTTTAGCTGTTTTAGAAAAAAAAAAATTTTAAAAATCAGGCCTTTTGCTGTTTTGGAGGATGCTTATCTTGAAATGTTGTTTTTTTTTGTAAGTTGGTGTTGGTATTTTTTTATTGGTTGATTATATGCTGATCACATATGAATATAAGGATTACTGCATATAACCGAGTGGTGTTGTGTTTTAGATGCTTTTTTAAGAGTCCTTTTTTTTTTTATGGTGGTTTAAACTTGCAATGCAACTGGATGATAAATATTTTGTTATATTTTTTAATGCTGGCTTTATATCTAGCCTTATTTTGAAATTATATATATGCTATGTCTTAAATTTCAAGGATGCTGTCATGTTTTTAATAAGAAGAGTGTATGTTGTGGAATTTACTTGAAGTTGATTTCCTGTCCAAAACACATTTAGGAATTTGATTTTTCCTTTTCACATCCGAACACATTCAAGTAAATAGATTTTTTTTCTTTCAAACCAAGCACAAGCATAAAATTCCTGAAAAAATATTTCCCTTTTTATTTTATATTTTTCTTTTCTAGAAACATTTTTTTCTCTCTCTTTCTTACATTCCAAACAGACAAGCATTCGATTTTATCTAGACAACTGCTGCTGCTACTCTCTTAGCCCAACTCAAAGCTTATTCAAGGAGGCAGCAAAGCAAGAAGGGGCAGCCATGAATACACCTGATTGATATGAGCGCTTTGTTGTCCCCGAGGGCACCAAAAAGTATTAACACCGCACCATCTCTCTTTGTTCTTTGTTTTTTTGTGTTGTTGTTGTTTTAATGTCCTTGTTTTCTTATTCCAAAATTGGCTGTCAATGTTAGGGTTTCGTACGAACGGGACACCAAAATCATCAATGCTGCCTCCTTCACCATTGAGCGCGAGGATCACACTATCGGCAACATCCTCCGCATGTACTAACCTTATCCTCTACCAACTCTTGTTTTCATTATTTATTATTAGTATTATTACTATTATTATTACCATCCCTTCTTTGTATCTACATTTGTATGATTTTATTTGGGAGAAAGTAAGTATTTTTCACTGTTTGAGATGCCCAAGCAATTGCACAGGGATCCAAACGTGCTCTTTGCAGGATACCACCTGTAACGACCCGCCCGAACTGGGCCAAGTATTACTTAAAAAGTTAAATTTTATAAACATAACATGCAAAAACTTGAATTATAATATGACAAATAAATCTAGAATTTATTAATCATAAAAATAATAAATCATATTATGATAGCATGCATTAAAATAAAGAAATAAATTAACTACTTAAGTAAATATTCCACAGTCTTGGACCGTTTCCCGTAGCCACACTTATAACTCAAAAGAGTAAAAGGGAAGTCTAATTTATTATCAATTCACCAAACCTACTTTGGTAAAAGAACCGTCCACCACACTCTTAAGCATCAGTCCAAAGTTGTTCACCTGCGGAGGCAATTCCGCGTTAGTGATAAAACCACTAAGCCGTATAATTACATGAAACAAGTCAATATATTCCCCATTAATATTTCACAAATCTTTTAGTGATTATGAGCCTATGCCGAGCTCTTATTATGCCGGGAGGGGTGGCCACTCTCCAGTACAAAATCATTGTCAGGGTTAGTTCTTCAGATCCTTCCCTTTTTCCATCTTTACTAGCTCTTAACCTGTGCAATGCGCAGGCTATGCATATGGGAAAAGAGAATAAAGCAATCTGAACAAAATAATTAAATGATCACGAAACAAGGAAAGATAATCATAGACCAATCATCTAATATGGAAACTAGCACCCTTCTTTTTTCAATACTTCATTAATAATCATGCTGAGAGGGAATAAAAGCATTATTAATTATTTTTTATAGGTACGATGAGAAAAGCAGGGCATTCAAAGTCAGTTTATCAAACACACTTTTTCAATAGTCAATCGAAAAATAACAATACCAAAGTCATTATTTTTAGATGATATTATAATAAATAAACACGTGCTCAAATGAAATGCTTTTCTTATATATGGTAGCAAGAAGATAATTTAACATTGTTAGGTTAAAATGCTGAGTAAAATGCGTGTTTTTTAATGAATTGGACGAACATAATTTCCAGAGTACTTACAATGCTTTTTGCCAAGTGGGTTGAGAATTAGAGAAGTCTGATTTTTTTTTCAAAAAATGCCTCGTAAGGTGGTGTAATTTCATCCTTGAGAAAGTAAACTCATGATTATGAAGGTGTGTATCAGCTCTCTTTAAATAATAGTAATAAATTCATATTTATGCTGTATGCTAGTTTCATTTTGAGACCATTTATAAGTCTGCTGTATCTGCACGATTCTATACTTTCTAGTATAGTGGGAAGTTAGATATTTGGATTGTAAAAAGGAATGACGTTGTTTTCCTCATTTCGACCGCGCTAGTTCTCTTTGTTGATTGTAATGTTGATGTTTTGCTACTATGCTTGGCTTTTGCAGATTCATACCACCAGTCAATCTTCTCCTATGCAAGCTTATAACCAGTCAATTAATGATTTGGACAAGGAGTTGACACATTTGAAGAAAGAATTTGAGGTTTCCTTCCTTTTTTATTGCCATACTTTTCGTAAATAGTTCAAACAGAAAATAAATGCCTTCATATGCACATTTAAAATTTGCATTTTGGTTTTAAAAGAGTAATCTATAGTTCCCATTTTCTTGGACGAGAAACATACTTTAATGTTCTGCTCAACCATAAGGCACATGTTCCCCAGCATTTTGACATTGCTTCCATCCAAGTTCTCTCTTATGCAGATTCAGAAAATTTGCTCCTTCATTTTCCGTTTCTTTATTTTTTAACCTTATAAATCTGGATTCAGTTTCCATTTATCAGCCTTTTTTAATAAAATCATGAATTTTTCAAAGGTTATATTCGTTGGCTTACTAGCATGATGTTCTGATGGTTTGGCAATTGGTTGTTGCTACTAAAATACATGTCAAGTACTAACCCAATGCTGTACCACTCTTTCCCGTTTCCTTTCACTCTAATTACATGTCAGATACTTTTCCTTGGATTATTGTTTACTTATTATCTTTTTTTGGATTGTTCTGTGTTTGCAGGATGCAATGAGGAAACATTCTGCTTCTAGGAACTACTAGGAGAGGTCTTATTTTGGTGAAAACATTATGGTATTTGCTTGTCTTTTGTGAAGTTTCTAGGATGCCCATGTTTTTAAACTATAGCCCGTGAACTGACTCAACTGATTGTTACCTAACTTTTTGGGGTGGCCATGTTTTAAAATTGTAGCCCGTGAACTGACTCCAAGTGACTGATATCTGGTATAGTAAGATTTGTGGGGTAAAATAGATCTCGTTGCCATTACTCTATACAAAAGTAATGTTAGTTGTCTTGATCTGTAAAGTAGCCTCGTCAATTTACAATTCCTTAGGCCGCTGCTTCCCCTTTGCTATGTTTATGTCTGCTCAGTTTATAAGCTTGAAAGGTGCAGCATTTTATGTTTGATAAGAGTGTTGAAGCATTAGAAGTTGCCGAGAGTTGGTCATAGACAGAAATGATACCTCGTTTGGTTTCTTGACATTTCACACTCAAGGCATTTCAGGATTTTCATCGTTGGCGCGTTGTGTGATTGGAGTTCAGGATTCAGGACAATGGAGGAATTGTGTGCTAACAAGTTTATATTTTGTTATTTATAATTGCATAGATCTTAGTTTAAGATTCATGCCCCCAACACCTCGTGGGTATCAGGTGGAAGAATAAGAAGGAGAAGAAGAAAAACTTATATTTTGCAGAAAATAGTGTTGGGAACGTATAATATTAAGACTGGTCATTGTATTATCATTTGATATTGTTGGGGCTCCCCGACGGCTGTTGGAGCCGAGGTGGAATCAAACTCACGAGCTTTCGCAAAGGAAGGGTGTCGGTAACTCTTTAATCAGCCATCATGGCCATTCAAATCGCAGGAAAATGCTATTGGAGTAAGTTTTTTTGCTTCAAGAAATTATATTGTGTTACCATAGACTTGTGTTCAGTACATAATTCGCTAAAAGATTTCGTATAAGCAATGAAACGCCAAAGAAGTGAGAATATGTCAATTTAGTGTAGTACATGCATCGATGATCTCGATTTATTAAGTACTGTAGAGACTAACGTGTTTTCTTTACATTTACTTAACAATATTTTTCTACATTTGAAGTGTTCAATTAAGGTGACAAACGAAAAGGTCACAAGAACTTGCAAACTAATTATCCATCCTGTGCACGCAATATACTTGACTGATGGGGCGATTAGATGTCCTACCACGCCCTATTGTTGGGTCCTATTTATCTCTCTTATAGTCACCTAATACTCCTACTCTAGTCTTAAAACATATAGCATACACAATCCCATCAAAGATGGACCATCCACCATGCCATGCAGACCATGCGTTGTTATAACTAATCTTAATTTTTAGCCTCCAAACCTTCTTGATCATACCATAGTCTTAACGAGTCAATAGAAGTTCTGTTATATGTAGTAATATTCATCATGAAGTAAGCAACTTTTGACACTATATATTAATATATTTTTATTTTTTGTATTGGGAAGAAGAAACCCATTAGCTTATTTCTTAAGAATAGACTCATTCTTCAACTAAACAAATCAAATCGAAGTGGTTGCCTCATCTTGATCAATAGGGAGCAGGTGTTGTCTCTTCCTCCCCAAACTTAGCTCTTTACGTTACCTTTGATTGCCCCTCTTTTTTGCTAAGTCAAAGCATTTCTTTGAGCATGAACACACGAATCTCCTTGTATTATAATAAAGACGAACACATAGGTGATCAACTGTTCTTAATGCATTGCATTTCAATCTTATAATGCCATATATATATTATGTGATTGAATACTTTGTCAAAGACAGAAACAAGGGTATATAGTAGTTAGCAGCTGCAAATCACCAACTGCACCATCCCTTTTCTTGTTCTTCGTGTTAACGCGTTCCTACGTCCATCCTTCTCTATATATACTTCAAACGAGCCGACCCAGAAGTGCCTGAGAGCAACTAGCTCTTGCAGTGAGGGAGAGGGAGATCAGAGTTCCAAGATGGGGTTAAAGTCTACGAGAAATGTGCTTGTAGTTCTTGCCCTAATGGCAGTGTTCCCTCTCTGCTTCTCACACTATCTTTATCCCCAGTTCTATGATCGGTCATGCCCCAAGGCGCCGGAGATCGTCAAGTCCATTGTGGCACAAGCAGTAGCACGGGAAGCTCGCATGGCTGCTTCCCTTCTCAGACTCCACTTCCATGACTGCTTTGTGAAGGTCCTACTCTTTCTTCTCCCCTCTGCCCAAAATGCTACGTCTTCTTCTTCTTCCACCTTGTACCAAGCGTGGTGTGGTACATAGATCGTAAACTAGGATTTATGTGATACAAATGACAAATTTTCATAGTCTAATGTTCTTCTCGACGTCAACCTCCTCCTTTGCTTGGAACTATGGGGCATCGCATGGGCATTGGAGGGATATATCAAAGCAAAAAATACATATCATTTTTTTTTTCAAGAACAAAAATACATATCATAAATGTTGGCAATTATCAGTTCTCCATGTCTGAACCAACATAAACAATATTTGATGAAATGGGTGGCCTTTGGAAAATGAGTACAACAAAGAAGTTCGCTCAAGTTTTTACAACGGGTAATACGTTGTGATGGTGCAGGGGTGTGATGGATCAGTCTTGCTAGACAGCAGTGGGAACATAATAAGCGAGAAGAGGTCGAACCCAAACAGGAATTCGGCAAGAGGGTTTGAGGTGATAGATGAGATCAAATCTGCATTGGAGAAGGAATGCCCAGAAACTGTCTCTTGTGCTGATATTCTTGCCCTTGCTGCTAGAGACTCAACTGTTCTGGTATGAACTTATCATAACATGAAGAAGTGACCATGTTCAATATTTTAGGCAACTATATATAATATGAGATCAAATGGGTTTCCTCATTGATAGATGATTAATGTGCTTCACAATAATAATATGATAAATATTGCAGGCTGGGGGGCCAAGCTGGGAGGTGCCATTGGGGAGAAGAGACTCCAGAGGTGCAAGTCTTAGTGGCTCCAACAATAACATCCCTGCTCCCAACAATACCCTCCCAACCATCATCACCAAGTTCAAGCTCCAAGGCCTCAATCTAGTTGATCTTGTTGCTCTTTCTGGTCTTCCTCCTTCAAACCTTTAACGACTCTACCTTAATTTTTCCTTCTCTATGACATATGATGATATAATAGGTATATATACTCCAATTTTATAGATTAATTATAAATTGAAGGAGGAGATGGTAGACCTCGAATTTAGATATATATTCTAATTAAATAAAAATAAATTATAATAATATATTTTTTTACCTTATTATATTATAATTGACTAAATATTCTAGTATTTGCGTCATCCTTACTTTTTGGTACCCTTTTTATTAATACCTGGAAAAATGATAAGACTATGATTTTTTATTTTAGAGATAAACCCTAATATGAAGAAATAAATTATGATAATTTAATATATTATTTTTATTTTTTTGTATTTTGATAATTTAATCTCTTTTCTTTTATGAAGGACTAACTTTTAGTTCTCCTGGGCCTTGAATTTATTTATTTCTCAAATTTGACTCATTTTTATTAAGAAGAGCCAATATGAATGTACATAGTTATCACCCTTACATATTAATTAATTTTCCCAAAGTCTCATAAATATAATCATTAATGCAGATTAATCACATATTATGCAGGAAGCCACACAATAGGGTTGTCAAGGTGCACCAGCTTCAGGCAAAGGCTGTACAACCAAACCGGAAATGGCCAGCCGGACTTCACCTTGGACCACGCCTACGCCGCCCAGCTCCGGACCAACTGCCCGATCTCCGGCGGCGACAACAACCTCTTTCCCTTGGACCTTGTCTCGCCGACTAAGTTCGACAACTTCTACTTCAAGAACATCCTCGCTTCCAAGGGCCTCCTCAGCTCGGACCAAGTTCTCTTCACCAAGAACTCCAAGACCATGGAGTTGGTCCAGCTCTACGCCGCGAACAACGGGCTGTTCGTCGACCAGTTCGCCAAGTCCATGGTGAAGATGGGCAACATCTCTCCATTGACAGGAAGGAGAGGGGAGATAAGGAAGAACTGCAGGAAGGTGAACATGCGCTGAAAAATGGAGGGAGGAAATATGGTGTTTGGTTTCGAACCTTGGTGTAATAAGAGGGACCAATAACAAGAATTGTCATTGTTTTCATCTTTTGGCATTTTATTGTTGTGATTGTATTTGCGTGGAAAATATTGTTTGTCTGCCATATTTGATATTTACGGGAATGTAATTCTTCTCCTCCTCCTACCTCATTGAAACGTGATTATTTTCAAAATTTTTATTGTTTTAATTGCGAACATGTTGTCTAAAGCCAAAATATTTATTATGGAGAACACAAGTATATATTTGGATTTTGGAGTTAGAATGTTGGCAGTTGTAAGGAGTTTTAAGTTATTTAAGATTCTGGGATGTCTACATGGAATGAGACTGGTTGGGAGTGAACTTCTGTAGAACTTCTTATAAGTACTTTCAATTATTCTTATGTTTTCAAGTATTATCTTCAACTAAGGTGAAGTAGAGTCCAGAGATTTAAGTGAATTGAGGGCTCTGGAATACTATATTTTACATAGACAAATGAGTAAATGAGTTGAGCTTGCACTAAATAAAAAGTCACCTGGAATACATTGAGTAGTTCCCCGTTAAGTTAGCTTATAATTTCATGTATTCTATAATTTTCACAATTTCTCAATTAGTATTGAATTTTAATTAAAACATATATTGGGTATGTACCTTACAACAAATATACATGGAAGATGTTGTTGTAGATTAAATCTCCTTACAGATGGATGGAAAAGATTAAGACAAGTCTAAAAGCATGTAAAAGAGCCCTAATCTCTTAATTATATCATATATTATTATTAAGGTTTGGCTGAATTAAATTGATCTATTAAAATTAAAATTAATAGGTTATTAATATTTAAGATAATATAAATATATATATATATAGATATTATTTTTATAATTTATAATTTTTATTTTTTTGAGAAGAAAGTATTATTCAGTATCTGTATATTCAACAATGATTACTTCAAAAACTGCACCAGATTATAATTTGCCCAACCATCCACCAAAATTTAATCTTCAACAGAGTGCACTACTCATAATGCAAGCCTGTCTTCAATTCAAAGATTGAAACCAATCACCCAGAATTGATCTAATACGGCAAAGATGAAATACTCTTTCTAACTCTTCCAAAAAAAATACTTTCCTCTACATTTAATTAATCAGATAGCAGCCAAAAATACATTGCATGCCAATCCAGTTTGATCTTGCTCAGATTGCAAGATGATGAGCACAACATTTCCAATCCTGCTAATCCAAATCCAAACACCTAAACACTCACCAAGAACACATTGATTCTATTGGGTTAATCCCACATCTCATTTGGAGGCAACCGGTGACTTGTATATAGGCTAATGGGAAAGCCTTAATTCTTAAGCTAGCTTTTGGATTAAGAGAGGCCCATGAACCTGTTGCAAGTCACTTTTGGGGCCCGAAGGGCCCAACAGATTCATCCTCTTCCAAGAAGATAGAAAGAGTGTTGGCCCAAAGACAATGTACCTCACTGGATCCCCACTCTACTTCTCTATCTGTCATCTCTGAAACAATATTTCACAAAAACTCAAGCCACACAGTCTATACATCTTCCTTCCAATCTCTCCTCTAATATCTAATAGCTAAGCTAAAACCAACACTCATAAGATTGAAGCAGCAGCACCCTGTTCTCTAACCAGCGGTGCCGGATTGAGCAAGAGCTACAAGAGGAGGAATCCCACCTTCTCTAACCAGCGATACTCTGTTCTGAGCATTATCAGAGCAGAGCCGAAGCAGGGTGGAGACGCCGAGCTCCTTCCCCTTGGAAGACCCGTCTCCAATGGCGGCCACAAGGGCAGCTATCCCACCTTCTCCCACCACCGCCGCCCCGGCCCGCACCGCCCTCTCCTTGTTCGGCCGCGCCGCGGCGGCGTCCTTCTTACCCCGCGCCAGCGAGGCCGCAGCCAGCATCCCCACCAGCGGCGGCACGGCCCCGCGCTCCCCGATCGAGAGGCGGGTCTCCTCGTCCAACAGCGCCAGGTTGAGCAGCGCGCAGGCGGCGTTCTGCTTCGCCGCCGGCGACCCGATGGCGAGAGAGTGGACAAGCTCTTCGACGCCGGCGGCGGCTACGACGAGGGGCCGGTTGGGGAGGTAGAGGGAGAGGTTGAGGAGGGCAGTGACGGCCTCCTCCTGAGTGCCGGCGTCCGCCGACCGGAGCAGCGGAACCAGCGCCGGGATGGCGCCGGAGCGCCCACCACAGCCCGGTACTCAGCGCGGTTCTTGGCAAGCAGCCGGAGCTCCGCCGCCGCCGCGCGCAGGCGCGCCGGCGACGGCGAACGCAGCCTCTCCACGCAGGCCTGCACAGTCGAGTCGACGTTCCCGACCTCTGGCAGATCTCCGTCGCCGGAATCCGGCGGGTTTGCGGTAAATTTCGAGCCTTAGCCGGCGCCGGCGAGGCGGAGGAGCGCGCCGGAGATGTCGCAGGGGTAGGGGGAGGAGTGGGAGAGGGGGGAGCGGATAGTGCGCATTGAGCGGCCGAGAGGGCGGGCGGCGGCGGAGGACTTGCCGGCTGTCGGCGAGGGAGACGGCGGGGGGGCGACCATCGCCGGCGAGGGAGTAGAGTGTTGTAGTAGGTGATGGTGTACTTGGAGAGTGTTGGTTTCCGACAGTCGTTTATTGTTGTTCATTGCGTGGCTCGTGTCCATGTAAAAAACGTGGCTTTTTGAAATATAGGATTTGAAATTTTCCGTTTTTTTTAAAAAAGTAAAAATATCTGAATGTTTAGTTTGACTTTATTTAATCAATTTTAGTAGTATGAAAAAACTCATATTATTAGAAATGTTTAATTAATTTGATCAATTTGACGTCTTCTAAATAGAATTTTAAAACTTATTAAAAATGTGTCATTGGTCGTATATTTTATTAATATAAACGTGTATTACTAATATTTTCAGCAAGTTTGTAATTTTTGTTCTATTTTTATAATTATATATTATATGAAAAATATTCATTGTAAGATATTTAAAATTTGTTCTCATACTAAATAATTCCTAAAAATAAAATCTTTTAAATGACATTTTAAAAGTTTCAACTCAATATTATTTATAATATTATCTAATTATTTTAAATAAAATATAATTTTAAAAATGATTTGTTAGATTGATAATCTTAACTATAAGTAGTTCATTTTTTAAAGTCTCGAGTTTAGAGAGAAAGATTTGTTAAATAGTCCTATTTATTTCATTACGACTCTTGTCTCGAACTTTTTTGCTATTTTAAATTATCAATATAAATTTCTTACCTTTGTATATACTTCACATTTTAATTATATTTATATTTTATTTATCGGTAAGTGGTAAGTGTAGAATCTCTCATCATCGTCTTATTTATAAAAACTCTAATTATGGTTAAAAAAATTATTCGCCATTTTAAATTTTTAGAAGATATACACAAACTTTTAATCTTGATATTGTATTAATAAATAAGTATTAATCATAAATAATAATCATAATACCACATAACAAGCTAATGAATACCGACACACGCACACAAAAAACTAACGGTAAAGGAAAAGAATGCACCCATTCAATTAAAGTTTTTAAACCGAGCAACGGAAGAATAAAAAATTACTTATTATTATTAGGGTTGAGACCGAGGACGTCAATGAGAGAGTGATGTGGGGAGAAGACAAGGCCCAAAACACATAGTCATTGAGTGAGCCTACAACCTTTGGCCTATGCTAGGCCGCGACTTGCACACGGCGTCGGCAACACCTAGGGGTGGGAGTCGGACGGACAGACACCGGATAAGTTACTGTCCGCGTCCGTCCGAAATTTAGTCGGACAAAATATGTCCGACCGAATGAGTGTCCGACTTGTCCGTCGGGCCCGGACCATGTCCGCGGACGGTCCGAAATTAAC
>JAVDBV010025264.1:0-14409 GCA_032619315.1 Piper longum
AACGGTTCGGTCGCCGGTGACACTTCCGGGTCGGTTCGCGGGTGAACCGAAGCGGGGTGTTACACACAGTCTTGGACCGTTTCCCATAGCCATATTTATAACTCAAATAAATAAAAAGGAAGTCCAGTGAATTATCATTTTCTCCGAACCATTGTTGGTAAAAGATCCACCAACCCCACTCTCAATCTATACCTGAACCTACACACCTGCGGAGGCAATTCCACGTTAGTTATAAAACCACTAAGCCATATAATTAGAGAAACAAGTCAAATATACTCCATATTCTTATTTCTAAAGTTTTTTAGTTAAGTGAACCTATGCCAAGCTCTTATGATGCGGGGAGGATGCTCGCTCATCCTGCTATAATCTCATATATGCACACACACGTTACGTGGCCCATGGCCTATAGTTACCGATATTTGTCATTGGTTCACCCTCTCGGTATCACAAGTGCATAATGAGCCGTCTGCCTGACATCCCCTTTCGGCATGTGGGAAGGTTTTCAAGTTCTGGATTGCCGTCGTACGACAGAGACTCCCTATTTTGCGGGTGCTGCCTTGTGTCCTGGGTGCTGCATCGTGTCAAAGACTCCATATTTGTCTTACAAGTAAATTTAAAAGTGTGGCCCCGTGTTGGACTTAGTCAATTCCTTAACCCTGGTTTCACATGGTCCATGGTGGTCGAATTTGGGCTCGGGCCGACCAGGGTTGCCAGAAGTATACAGACCTGGTAGCTTATACGAAACCCTACGACTGCGACCAATGATCTTAATTTGAATTTTGTATAAGTGAACTCAGACTCCGTAACCTACATTGAAACCCATTGCTAAATAAAATACTAATACCCTATATGATGCATGCTTGTGGTGTGTGCTCATATCATCAATACATTCACAAATAAATAAAACAATGCTAACAACCTAGAAATAAATAAGTGGCACATAAATCAAGACATGCTTAACACGAGTAAATATCATATATATATATATATTCGTATTAGTAAGCATATGATTAATTAAATAATTAAAAAAACAATAAAATAATAATTCAATAAATATATAACAATTAGTCAATATGCATTAATTATGAATAATAATAATATCATATTTATAAAATACAAGTATGCATAATTAAATACAAACAAATAATAATATACAAGCAATTATACAAAAAATAAATAAATAAACAATTTAATAAACATAATAAGATTATTAGTAATAATTAACCATAATATTAATTAAAACAAATAATCATGCAAACGTTCACCATATACGATAAATATATAAATAAAAATAAATAAATAAAAACAATGAATTAATAATTAAATAAATAAAACAATAAATAAAGAAAATCATCATAACATCTAATTGTGTTAAACTATGTGAATATGCATCTAAACTAATGTAAGGGTTCTTAAATTACCAAAAATGGTCGAGAAATGGCTGAATAAGAGTTGAACCACACCGAACGAAGCTAAACCAAACGAAACTCGAATTATCTGAACCAACCCGGCTGGAAAATGGGTTGGGTTAGCTGGGCAAACTGAACTAGACATGGTCTTGTGGCTGGCAGACTCGGACTAGCCAGGTGGACACGGACGTGAATAGGTAGACACAAAGCGGGCATACGGACCCGAACACCGGTTGCAGGTAAACAGGTCAGGCAGAGCGCCGCCGGTTCCCTAGCCGGAAAACGCCAACGACGTCGCAGCTGGTGGCACCGTCGGTCATGATCAAAAGAGGACTTGACGACGGAGGTGCTGGTGGTGACGACCGGTAGAGTCCGACCACGACCTGGCCAGAAATCAGCCGAAGCATATATTTGTCGCCGTCGTTGTTGGCGGCATCGCCGACGATGACGACAGTCATGGGTGGTCTCAAAATGTAGATATAGATGAGTATAAGCCATTGGGGTGGTCGGTTCGGCCAGTGGTGGCTCGTCGGCGCCGAAAAACGGTCTAAATAGTGGTGGTGGCGGCATAAACCACCTCTAAAAACTCCGTCGTAGGCGGCGACTGTGGTGGTGCCGGTGGTTGTTGAAGTTACGACTGAAAAGCTGGCCGCCCGGTGGTCATGGGCGTGCCGGTTCAGTAGCCGGGAACGAGACGGAGACTCGCCAGCGGGGTGTCGAACTGGCAGCATGGTTAATACAAATCATGACGCAAGCAAGAAGGAAGATACCCAAGTGAAGAAGAAGCCGGCTCCGGAAGAGGAAGAAGAAAATGAGAATGACGCCCCCTCTTTATTTATATAATGAAATGATAGCAAGGGTTTTATAAAAATACCCCAACACCCGTATTTCGTTTAACCGAGTAATCGGGTGAAGATTAAAATATAATATTTGACCGGGTAGCGGGTAAATAATTTAAATGGAAATATTTATTAATCCTACCCGTCGGTTTTTTTTTTTGGATCTTTACAATCTCCCCAACTTAGAAATATTTCATCCCCGAAATATCATAACATTAAAAGGATAATCATCATTAAGTACATCTTTAGGATCATTTCATTTAAAATAGAGACATGAAACTCCGGATGCACAGATGACAGAATGAGTGGTAGGGTAAGTTCATAACCTACCTTACTGACTCACCTGATTACCTCTAATGGGCAAATATATCTTGGACTCAGCTTACCTCGCCTCCAAAATCGAATGCCTCCATTGGAAGAAGAGACTTTGTGGAAGATGTGATCCTTGGGGGCAAAGTTGATGTCCCTATGCCGCTAGTGTGCATATGACCTATGCTAGTCCTGAGTTGTTGTTAGCCTCTGCCATATCAACTCAACCATCCACTTGAAGTCCGAAGTAATTTGTAGCCTATACTATCAACAGCTTACCGCCCTTTGGCCAACATGTAGGCAATCTATACAGTATAACATAGAAAGCCTCGAATGGTGTCATCCCGAAATGGGCGTAATAGTTGTTCTTATATGCAAACTCAACCAAAAACAAGTGCTCGTCCCAAGAGCTAGCTAAGTTTATCATGCACGACCAGAGCAAGTCCTCCATTATGTGATTCATCCTCTCGGATTGGCCCTTGGTCTCTGTACCAAGTTCTTTTTGGAAAGATCTCCAAAAGGAAGAGCTAACTCTGGGGTCCCTAACTTATACAATCTCTGGGGGAACTCCATGGAATCTAACAATCAGGTCCTTGAACAATCTCGAGAAGGTCAATACATGATAGGTCGTACATATCGAAATAAGTTACACCGATTTTGTCAACCTACCAATGATAACCCATAAAACATCAATCTGATGATAGGAAGGGGTAGATGCATGACAAAATCATATGTGATGCAATCTCACTTCCACTCTCGCAATGGTAATAGCTGCAACAAACCTCTTGGCCACGGGTGCTCGATATTGATCTGCTGACAGACAATACATCTCGACACACTGTTAAGAACAACTTTCTTTGGGCTTGGCCACCAATAAGACTGGCATAAGTCGTGATACATCTTCACTGAGCTTGGATGCACTATAAACATAGAATAATGGGTCTCGTCCTAACTTAGTAACTTGGACCTACATATCCTTACAAGGCGATAAAGCCCGAATCATACTCGGATCAAATCGACATGCAAAATGAGGTAAGGCCATTACGCATGCTCAACATTTAGAGACTTAATTAACTTACTTAATTACTTGTTAAATCTCATTACTTAACTTAATTAGGGTTTAGGGTTACAAGTATACTTAGTGGATAGTTACAAACTTAGGTTTTAACTGTAACTTAATTGAACGGGCATAATTGGACGATTGTTTGAATAGGCCAAACAATATACAAATGGGCGGATATTTGGAACAATGCACCTTGACATCCTAAAGGCTTTCCGATAGGCCAACACCATGAACAAGGCCTACTGTTACAGCCTTAGTCAATGGACACACCGGGTACTAGGGTTTGGTGGTTGTTCCTAGTACATCCGGGTCCGTGACAGGTGGTTTGAGGCTATCCGAGTGGTGAAACAACTCATCGCCACTAACGTGTGTTATAGTTGCAGGGTCCGAACCATGGAACATGGAGTAGCAGCGTGTGGATCTGTAGCAGGAGGTTGCCGATACGCATAGTGGGATTTGGATGCGTACGACCTTATGTTGGTTCTCGTAAAAGTAGTGTAAGGCTGGTGGAGTGACCGAACACCAAGTACCGACACGGGGCGCAGTGGACCAGCGAGGCTGGTGGATGCGCGCACGGGTGTGCTACGAGCCCAAATAGCGAGACTCGTAAATTCTGGTATTTGGAGCAACATTGTGGAAGTTCCAGCGTACGTAGTGAAATTGAGTGCCCGACATTGGGGGAATTCCAGTGTGCAGAGAGGAAGCATTGTTCCGGTATTTTGAGTAGAAATACCATGATCCCTAAAATGTAGGGATTTGCTGCGGGGACCATGTGGGGACGTGAATGGCTACTGGAGCGTGCCAAGGTGCAACCAAGAGGTTCAACGTCCTGGCCAACTTGTTCGTGAAGGATTGGTTCGAGATAAGGATCGAGGCAAGATCTTGGGGAAGATCTTGGCATATCACTAGCAAACTTGGGAGGAGATAAATATGGACGAATCTGGTCAGTATTGTGGCTGTAAACATAAGGATGTGTGACCAGATATTGACGCAATCTTCAGGAATTCGAGAAGGTTGACGAGGCACATGTTTATCCAAAGTTTGGGATACACGTGAGTTCTCCTAGTACAAATAGGAGAGGTCGTGCAGAATTGAAAAGGAGGAAGAACGCCAGGGTTTTGCTAGATTGGAGTCGTGTTTTCTCGTGTGGAGTCGAGGGAAGCCTCATTGTGCAAGGAACATCGTGAATTGCTGCAAACCAACTCGGGGAGTTGGGTATTCACGAGAGAAGACTGCATTGGGTGGTCGAGTTGCCTGGAAGAGTTGAGGTACGGCTTTTGTTTCTCGCTTGTGATTTTTCTGGTTGGGGCTTTTTGCGTGTAAACAAGTCGACCAAGTGGGAGACTTGGGGTTGTGATTGTGAGGACTGTTGTGAGTGGGGTTACTCATAGTTCTTGCTACATCGTGGGGTTGCATGTCCACGGTGTTAGGCAGTCAAGTAGATTGATTGTTGTTTTCCTTGTTTTGATTAATTGTTGGTGTGGGCGTTGGTATTGGCTAATTGCTAAATCCTTGGTTCCGGTATTTGGAGCGGTAGTACCATGGGGGTGTACCACTATTTGGATCGGTAATTGTGGGTGATCATCTAGAAGCGTCCAATACTAAGTCTTGGTGAATTATTGTTGTTTGTGTCTATTGGTTGAATTTGGGTTGTTGGCATTTGGGTATGAATAGGGTGTTGCTGCATTGCGGGACATTGCTGTTTGGATTGGCGTTACGCTACCTCGCAGGTTGCTAGGCACTTCTTGTGCCGCTATTTGTAGCAGTCATCTACTTGTGCCGCTGCTGGGAGCAGAATCTCGTACCGCTGGGTGTAGCGTGTTTTGCCGGTGTTGCTAATTGGGTCGAGATTCACTGTCCCGGTGTTTTTCACGGTCTTTCTGGTGCAAGCTTGTGGAAGGCTGGTGTTCCCAGGTGGGGAATACGCCAAACGGGGAGTATTTGGGGGCGAAAAATTTTACCCCAGCCTAACATCCGTTACACCTACCGAGGGAAGGCTAAGGTGGTGGGAACATAACTCTTGGGCCGCGCACCAACTCTTCGAAAGGTTGTTCATGGGCTTGAAAAATCCAACTGGGCCTAGGTAAAATAGGAGAGTTAGCAGTGTTAGGACATAATCTAACTAAATTTATGACCAAGATTGCACGGAGCCAAATCTAAAGTATCCTTTAAGTGGATGGCATAGACATGGATATTTCTAGGGCTGATTGGACCTACACGTCTTGGGGAATTTCGACGGGAACATCTAGCCAATCTAAAGCCACCAAACTTTTGGGTGATGGAATGAAAATACAATCTACGTTTTGGATTTTATAATCAGAGCTAGTGAACAAGGGTTTCACTCTCCATTCCTATCCACTCCAAAAAACCGAATTAATTAGCAAACTAAATGAACTCCAAATGAGCCCAAATTTTACATGTTTCCAGTAAACACTAAGTGAAATCATTACATGATCTTAACTCATTTTATTATTGTCTTTTAACAAGCTCAAAAGATGACAAAATCACAGAGAATGGCATATAACAGGAATCACACATATATCATTACATTGTTTTAATGGTTTTGTTCAAGACCTTAATAACATTTATTTATTTTGGTGATTTATTATATTATATCCAACACATAGATCTAACAAAAAGCAAAAGATAGCATCAAAGTAGTCCTAAAACCCAATGTAAAAATTGGGGAATGTGGGGCTAGGTTATTGGAAACAGTAAAACTGCCATCTTTCTCCAACTTTGCCGCCCACAAATTCTAAAATAGACATATAATTATGCAAAACACTCTTCATGAAACATGTAGATATATTAGTTATTAACATAATAAAGTAAGAATGTTGCAAATGGAGTCCCACACCATGAGAAACATATCAGATATATCGAAACAGTGCATATCAGCATACATGTCTAATTGTAAAAGTTGTAACTATTTTTATAAACATGCAAATATGATGAAGCTAGACCTAAACTACTCCGAACTAACAAACTTACATGAGTAAAACATATGAAAAATACAAATAAGCAAGCACAGTCACAAAACAGTCACCACAAATATAGAAAAGAGGAGAAAGGCAAGACCTTTGCGCCACACAAGGGGCTAATGAGTGATCTTTTGAGGATTCTACCCCATAATCTGCAACCATTAACGCTTGGAAAGGCTTAGAGAAGTCCAAGGAAGGTGTGGGAGAACTTAAGAGGAAGGGAGGAAGGGATAGGGTCAAAGGAAAATGGAGGTAAGGAAGAGAAGGGTTGAAAAAGTAGGGAATTAGAGAGTATTTATAGTCAAATTGGGTGTTCTGGCACAAAGGCATTAGTTAAACATATTTGCACTAGCCTCTGCAAATCCAAACCAAGGCCAATCAATTGGCCAGGCACGTGGGCCCTATAAATGAACTGAATTGCATTTGCATGCAACAGTGGTTGTGCAATTAGGCACAATGGCGATAGCCTAGTGCCTTTGCGTCAATGGTAAAAAGAGAGGGAAAATTTAAGTTTGGATGCAAGGGTGCAAAGGTGCAATGGTTCTGCCCAGCATCTTTGCCTCTAGACTTAAACCTGAAAATTCTAAAATACTCAGCTCAAAGGCACTAGGAGGGCACCATTGTAGTGAGTGTAAATTACGCACACTTAGGGTTGGGTGACATTGGGAGTCATGTTGTGACCCCATAGAGGCCAGGGCCAACTAAAAGGGTTACACATACATGGCAAAGTAGTCTAGACTTGCAAGGAACTCAGTCCTAACATCTAATTGTACTCGACACGACCAGAGTAAAAATAAAAAAGTTGGGCACATAGTGTCCCAGTGAGTGTACCAAACAAAGAAGGAGGCTACGATTAAGTACGCATACACCATATCATACACAAACCTCGGCAAGAAAGGCGGGACCCATACGACACATTCCGGTCAAGGCCGAACGGACTCGAAAACCATCAAAAAATGACTTGAGTTTTACATATATAATAATTTCAATTTAGACCTAATTTCAGCCAATTTAATGTAAGATCCCCGCATTTAGTTACTTAAGTTATACACACAGGGATAATATCTAATACATTCATGGAGATGATGTTTTTAATCTTCAACTTGGTTAATTACTTTTGAAAAATAACTAAATCTTTTAGTTTGCACTAATTTTGTTGGGTTGTTACATATAGTATCAGAATTATCCTAAGATACTATTAGATGATGGGCGTCTCTTTATATACATATTTAGAACTCATTAGTCATGGATAGTTATTTTATGGATAAAATTTTTTCAAAGTGAGTAGAATGTAAGCTTCTCCATTTAGTTAATCTAGTTAGTTAGTCAATCTCACATCTAATGCCTCCACAATAAAATTCAGTCTATCATAGTGGTGAGCCTTATTCTCTATAGTCTACATAAGAATCACCAACATTTGAATTTGTCAAATGAGAAAGTGATTTTGCATCAAATTTCTTTATATCAAATTTTGTAGTTGTTATTAAACTTCAAATAGGTGAAGTTCCAATGTCATTTTGTTAGCGGACAAAGGATATAGCTTTAACTCATGGCACCACAAAATATAAGAATTTTTTTTTTAAATGATGGTGCAAATATTTTAACTTAAAGTCTCTAAAAGACAATTGAACAATTATATACTTTGAGTACAAATCCACTAGAATATAAGATTTTAAAAAATAGAGTATTTATAAGATATATTCTAATCAAATCCTTATAACCAATTATCTCTTACAAAAAGAACCAACATATGTATATTTAAAAACATTTCGAAGGATTTGTTGGGATACAAAACGAGAGACGTGAACTGAAATTATCGGGTTTTTAAAATAATTTGAGATAAACGAACTATTTATAGAAATTTTCAATCATGTGTAAAATGCAAAGCTCTCAATAGTCACGATACATGTTTTAATTCGGAAGGGTTGTACATGTTGCACAGACAGCTAGGCCTTTCTTTTCTTCTAACATCATCCACAATTTATGTTTTGCACATTATACCTTTAAAAACGAGGCATATCTTACCCACAACTCCTTTTTTTCAATAGTTTTCACTATTGATACTATTTCTAATGATATTTTAAGAACCTTATACATGAGTTACATCTTGTATAGCTTATATGAGCAACATTTTCTATTTTGAAAAATTTAATGGGTCTTACGATTTAAATACATAAATAAATAAAATAATAAATAAAAAGGGTAATTATAAAATTTCAACAAGCTCTAATATTTACAACCTTTCATCTTAATGATCAATGTAATTGCAATAAAGATTGATTTCAAAATATCTATTAACTTGTTTATTTTTTGAAAATTTAAAAGTAGGTGATAATAAGTTTAAAAGAAAACAAAATTTTATCAATCTTCTACTAATGCACCTTACTTTTGATATATATAAATATTATTTGCTAACAATTGTTCAAATGAAACATATAATATATATAAGCTATACAAGGCATAGCACCTATAAAAATTTCCCATATTTTACTAGGATGTTGAGATGTCTTCTATTAGTGAATAAGAACATATATACAAAATAAATTATATCCTACCATAGCAAGGTCCAATTTTAAATTCGTTATGCCATAAAAATAATAAGTTGAAATATTAATTTAGAAACAAAATTTTAAAATTAACATCCATGTACCATGCAAAAATAAATCCATATGACCGTAAAAAATGTTATGAAATTCAATAGATATTTCATCGATAGCCTTCATGTGTAATAGGTCATTATCTAGTTTTTATTAAATTCTTATATGGAAATCTAATTTACTTATGTAAAGAATCTAAAGTACGTGGTGGTGAGATGATTAAGGACGAGCCGGAGCCTACTTGTCTTGACTACTCAAACTTTAAATCAAGAATTTTTTTAAAAAGAGTCTGTATAGTGCAAAATTGAGTTTAATTAAATTTTGAATGGTTTTTATTATGACTGATATACTCCCACTAACTATAATTTTTTACAAATCCCTCTTTCCGAATAAAATGCACTAATAAATATGATGGGGTGTCCAAATATCATGGACGGCCGCATTCATGTATAGGTCTGTGTCCATATTAAAATCTAAGACCATCTACACAAAGTGCGAACATTCTTGCGGATATTAATATAATATACGAAAAAATTATGGACACTCACATACACCTAAGGGACCACAAGTACCTAAGGGACCACAAGTGTTTGCAAACACGTCCGTAACATCTCAAACTTAAAATTAAAATGGTCTCTTCTTATCTAATATTATTTTCTTAGTTACGAATAATGTTCATTTGTTTTACATAGATTTCAAAGTTATATTTTTAAAATGTATGGTTCTCTAAATTATAAATATGTATAGCTTTTATTACAAATCTTACTTCTGTAGTAAGAAATGAAGATATTTTCAACTCAAGATTTAAGTTATATTTTTAAATATTATTTTTTTGTGTAATTAAGAATACATTGTTGATTTACTACTTGTGCAATAAATTTTCAGTGGATAATGAAAGAGAAAGGATGTGTTTTTGGCTAATCATAAAAAAATTCAAGACGTTGTTTTACTAAATGTGTTAGAACTTTTTTATTATAAATCTTATGTGTGTATTAAGAAACCAAAGATATTTTCAACTTAAGATTACATTACATTTTTAAATATGATCTTTTTGTATAACTAAGAATATATTGTTGATTTAGTACGGCTTATCACATAAAAAGTTCGAAATTATGAAAATTAAATCCATTTAAAAGAAATTATTTGGTTAGTTCGTATCTCTAAAAAATATTGCGGACAGACGCGGAGGTGTTTGAAAAAAGATGCGGGCACGGCACGGTGGTGTCACAAATAATTTGACGGACATGGCTTGGATGGCGCGTACAGAACGGTGTCTGCGGCACCCTCATGGTTTGGAATTTGGATAAATCCATAGCACAAAAATGAAACATACATCATCTATCGTCTTTAGTTTTATGTAGCATTTGCATGAAAAGCATACATATCAGAAAAACTTAATGATCACCGCACCATGCGATTTTTCACGGTGCAGAAATGACCATCTCTCCGGGTAGCTTCTCATCTATCAATGGCTACTGGGAGAGCATCTTCTTGACCTCTTCTATAAGTCTCCCCATGGCCGGTTTCGGAAGGCAGATGGGCACCAAGATCCCTTCTTCTCCATCCCTGTTCTTGAAAGCCACCAAGTAGCTAATCATCTCCTCTCCTTCGTCGGCAGGGCCACCATACGCCGCATCTCCCCAGCCCCAGTCCAGGCCCTTGAACCCCGAATACCGAATATCTGACACCAAATACGTGTTAGCCACCGTGTAATGGGGCCGCCCCGTTTGCACCAAGGTCCGCCGTCGACCTCATGTACTCCCCCGACACCTTCCCTTTCACCTTCTTCACCAGCTCCACAGCGTACCTGAGCGGGTACTCACACAGCCACCCCGCCGTCGTCACCAAACCCGGCAAGGACACGGCGTTGCCATAGAAGCCTCTGTACAGCGGCGGGTCGAACATTGAGCGCGAGTTCACGGCGATGATGAGGCGCGCGTCCTCCTCCGCCGCTTTCTGGAGGGCCGCAGAGCGGCACTTCCAGATGCAAGCGGTTAGGATCTCGACGAACAGTATGCCCTCGCCGGTGCATTCGAGGTTGAGCTTCTTGTTGGGTCCCTCCCGGATACGCCCGGCATAAGGATAGTAGTAGACCATGGCCTTCGAGAGTCCCCGTCTGATGGCCTCGGCGGGGTCTATGCCGGCCATGGAGGTGTTTGCCGGGTAGAACCAAATGCCCTTCATCAGCAGGCGGAAATCGCCCTGATCGTCGATGTCGGAGAGCTGCTTCCACTCATAAGACGTCGGCTGTGCCGGAGTGATGAGCTTCGGCATGTGCCTGGTGACGCTGAAGTTGAGCTGGGAAGGAGCCATAGTGTATGTCTGATTTCAGCCGTAGCTAATACAGAATTATATGGATGGAGAATTTGGACTCTTACTGAAATACTCGATCGCCCGCTTCCGACTGCACGAAGAATTTAGATTGATTGGTCGTGTCAGAGATCTATGATTTGGGTTAATGATGTGTCGGATTTTTAATAAAAAAATCCGTTTGTTGATATTAAAAAATACCTAACTCGAAGGAAATTTTAATAATTTAAGTTTAAATTTCTTATGTGATTGCGGAATCATCAAAATCTCCACTAATTGGAGAAAATTTAGGTACTTAATATGAATTTGAAAATGATTGCCATAATTTAGAATTGATAATTGATATTTACACAACTTATAAAATGGGTTCAAGACATTGTAATAAAAAGGAGACACTTCTTGAAAAATAGCATTATTTGTTACAAAACTTGACAAATTTATCACATTCTTGCCAGGGTTTATTTGTTTAAAAATTTTTGTCACTGAGATGGGTGACAAATATATGTATTAAAATATATAGCATGGCAATTTGTCATGGAAGACGTGTACGAAATTTTTGTTACAATTCTCCTGCGGTAAAATCTGTGTTAAACGTTAAAAAATATAGCATAAAAATATTTGACATATAGCTATTTTTCACAAAAAGTCTATCCAAATTTTGACACAGTTCTTATGTACGTAGAAATACATGTGTCAAAGATAAAAAAAAATCGAAAATAATAAATAAAAAATATAATATTTTGCCATGATTTATGCGATCCATGCATCAAACGAAATATCATGACTTAGCCACAAATATAACTCCGTCAAATATATTAATAATGCTTTTAAAAAAAATTGCCACAATTTTGATAATGTTGAAAAAGTGTTATATATGCATTGACACAGATTTAAACTTATGTGGATAATTTCCAAGAGATTCTAAGGAAAAAATCATTGTTGTTACAAATCTACCTGAGGATATTTATGATATTTTGAAACTATTGAAGAAAATTTGTTAAAAAATTGAACTAGCCACGATTTCCATGTCTCAACTTCTTTAAAAAGTCAAATCTAATTGTTTATGGGGGGGGGAATCTCGAGAACAAAGAAGTCTCGTATTTATTGTTGCAAAGAAGAGAAACAATGAATGAAGTTTGATCTCCCCCATAAGAAGATACCCTTGCCATGAGGGAGACAAGTTGCAGTGCTACTAAAGTCCGTCCCTATCGCCATGCCGCAGCAGATCTACCCGAGAGGTGAGTTTTTTCTCATTTGCAGAAAAAAAGTATGGGAAGTTATTCTACAGCCTATTGCTGTTGGTGAAGTGTGGAAGAGGAGAAAGCTGATGCCTTTGGCTGCGATAGTGTTTGTCGTTGCTACTAAATTTGTGGAACGAAGGGCTACTTGCTACTTGACAAGGAGGAGTGTCCTGCTTATTGCTACTGCAAGGGCTGCGCGAGCCAACTTGCTTCACCACCAATTGCCATCACACCGAAGCCTAGTTGTTGTACCAAGGACCAGGTCGAAGTCCCCTCTTCCGGAGTGCTGAAATCAACCGCCAAAGTCACTGTCTTGCCATTGCTGAGGGACGGAGCTAAACTCTTCATTTCAGAACAAAGAAGTCTCGTGTTTATTATTGCAAAGAAGAGAAAGAATGAATGAAGTTTGATCTCCCCCATCTCCCATATGAAGAAGAAGATGCCGCTGCCACGAGGGAGACAAGTTGCAGTGCTACTAAAGTCCGTCCCCATCGCCATACCGCAGCATATCTACTCGATAGGTGAGTTTTTTCTCATTTGCAGAAAAAAAGTATGGGAAGTTATTCTACAGCCTGTTGCTGTTGGTGAAGTGTGGAAGAGGAGAAAGCTGATGCCTTTGGCTGCGATAGTGTTTGTCGGTGTACTAAATTTGTGGAACGAAGGGCTACTTGCTACTTGACGAGGAGGAGTGTCCTGCTTATTGCTAATGTAAGGGCTGCGCGAGCCAACTTGCTTCACCACCAATCGCCATCACACCGAAGCCTAGTTGTTGTACCAAGGAGCAGGTCGAAGTCCCCTCTTCCGGAGTGCTGAAATCAACCGCCAAAGTCACTGTCTTGCCATTGCTGAGGGACGGAGCTAAACTCTTCATTTCTACCCGACCATGATCGTGAAAGCCTAACCACGAGTTCATTGCCTCCGCAGCCGTGAAGATAGAGCCTGCGGGTTAATGCTGCCACTTTAGGAAGAAGGCCGCATCAAGACCACCGGCGTGGAGCTCGAAGTACCCCAGACACAGCACAACCCAGACTTGCCGCAGGAGACTCTTGCCGTCGTCGAAATTTTGCTAGAAAGTTGCGAGTCATGGCCAAGGCTACCCGGTTTGTTGCTACGAAGTTCTGGAGTCACTTTCCACTGTCTCTTGGAACCTCGCCTCTACCAAATCGTCAATGACCAGAAATGGAGATAATTGCTGCCGGCCGACGAGTACGTGAAGCTAAGGTGTCTTGATGCTCTGTTCTTCCATTGGTCTATTCATAGCTCAGAAAATAGGGGATGGCTTGGAGATTTGCTGCTGCTGTAAAGGAGGACCACCTAGCTATCGGATCACCTGACAAAGGAGACTCCTTGCTGTCTGACTACTGACAAACAACTTGCCCTGAAGTTGTCGCCATTGCTGGAGAAGGGAGAAAGCAAATAAGGGAAAGGAGTAGCGAAATGCCGACTTTGTGGATTTTTTTCAACACTAATCATTCCCGGCCTCGCCGTGGTGTCCAAAGTGAAACAGGTGAAGCAATCTAGAAACACAAGTCGACTTCCACCGAAGTTTGTTGCAGCCGTCGTAGGAAAATTTCCAGGAAGAGGCCCATCGGAGAATGGAGAAAACAGAGTCCTCTGTTGCGGAAATTCTTGTGGCTGCCATGGAGCACTGTTGTGTTGC
>JAVDBV010025272.1:1614-24687 GCA_032619315.1 Piper longum
GGGGGGGGGGGGGTTGGCGGGGCGGGGCCTTTTGATGGTCTGTAACTAAATTAGCTACTTGTTGTTTGATTGTGTAGTAACTATTTTGCAGTTTGAATATTGGGCTAATCAAAGGTTGACATAATGAAGTTTATCTGAAGTTTTTTTCCCAAATGTAGTCCTTCAACCTTATTCCGAACTAAACTCATACTTAAAAATGCTTCAAACATTTTGAATATTTGGATATTGTGTTGCTCTTCCATGTGGATTACAAGCTCCTTATATAGTATCAACCACGAGCATTAATGTAGAAAAAACTCTTCTAAACTCCAATATTAATTTCCCTTTTAAGTTTGAAATCAAATTCAAATGAATTTTTAAAGCTTTAAGCTTCACTTGATTATTCAGTATTCAAGTCTTTAAAAACATATCTATCTCCGAGATATCTTGACCGAGATTAACTTCATATCCAAAATACTTTTTTTCAATTGAACATTATCATAAAATCATTTATGATACAATTTATATAATTGATATTTCATTATCAAAATCTAAAATGTCCAAGTCCAAGACTTAATACCCCCCTCGACCATAATTGGCTGAGTGCAGCTAAAAGCATTTAAATCAGTTTCCATTTGGCTCTATCTTGCTGCGGGCGGTCAAAGGGGTGAGGGGTGAATGGAAAGGGTTATGAAGTTGGGAAAATATTGGGTCTGTTCCATGCATCGAACAGACCAAATTATTTTAGGCTCATCAAGGCTTCTTGAGCCATGCTCAAGATACCTTTTCCCGTATATATATATTGCAAACAAACTCAACAAGTACGAGTATGTTAAAGCTTAGATTAGCTCACAATTTATCTTACTGAAATGAGAAGTTTTTAAGGAATAAAGTGAATGAGTGCAAGCTCGAACCTAGCCAAGCTAACAGCTTATTGATTCAAATCCGAAGTATTATAATAGACACGTAGCACTAAAAATAAGGAATTTAGGCTTGAAAAAGGAAGGAAATTATTAAATTTTCTAGAAGGAATTTATTATTCAGCAGGGAAAGAATCATTTTTTAAGAGATGTGGAAGCGAATGTTCCAAATCAAACAATAGCGCATACCAGTTAAGTGACTCAAAATTAATGTAAATAAAGGGATAATATATTTCATCCAAAAAGAAATGAATTATCAAGCATGACAATTTAAATCATATTACATAGATAACCCCACAAGCAGCAAAATCATAGGCAAAGTAAGGGTGGTGAGAAGTTTGGAAGCTGCACTTGGTTGAATGACCGGACGTACTCCCGGGGTCGCCGGAGACAATCTCTCCGCCGGGGCAGGAGCTGCTGGCTCTTCAGTTACCGGTGACTCTGTTGCTACCTCTGGCGTTGTTGAAGCTAAATTTTAATCATGAAATCAGTTAAACAGTGATTCATCTGAACTTTATGTGCTATAGAACATATAAAAAAATGCTTACCTCTTGGAGGAATGCTGGGGCCAAACGAAACTGGACCTGTAAATCAATCGTTAAGCAAATTTGAAAATATCAGCTTATAATGTTGAAAAACAAGTACACGGCAAGAAGGCACTTGTGAGCCACTCGAATAAAGGATTCATATTCCCATTGACACTGGTTGTAAATGAATATCTCTTATCCTACTGTATATGCATAGATTTGTACGCATGTATTACCTGGAGCTGGCAAAGGAGTTGCAGATGCTGCAAAGATTGAAAAAAAAAATCAATAATGAGTGCATCAGTAATGGATAGAATTCGACAGGGGGATAGCGGATAACAAATAACAATAAAGAAATAGAATAGAAGAGTGAGAGAAATGGATTGCCTCGACATTTGAGGGGGACGGAGGGCATGCTGCAAGCCCTGGGGAGAGAGATGGCAAGGGTGCGGTTGATGGGGAGCTGGACGGGGACATTGCCGGTGACGATGAGACAGGCGCAGTCTGTGCCGCTGGAGATGAGCGACGCCAGGGACTCGCAGCACTGTGACGTCGGAGAAGCCCCGTTGTTGCTGCTCCCCGTCAGGAAGTTCATGCACGGCGTGAAACTGCTAATCATCGAGCTCGTGCAGGCCGTCGATATCTGACCCCTCGCCGGCTCTCCCATCAACGCTAGTACTACTGCAGCTGCCATGATCACCGCTTGCATCATTCTCCTAACATTCATGGACGTCGCCTCCGATTTTGTCGCCATGACCCTCTAATAGCTAGCTAGAACTATGCTAATGGTGATCTGGTTGGCAAATGGAACTAGATTATTGGCTGCTCAGCTAAGAAGCTTGGGTTTAACCAAGCAAAGGTTCATCACTAATATATACAACCCCGATGCTGGAGAAGAGAAGCGGGAAGATAGGAAAATCGGAGAAGATAGAAGGTTTGAGTTGGAGGTGGGTAATGAGAGCCAACTACCTTAACCAAATTCGTTATATGTGGCGCTGCTAAGGAAGATCACGCTACTAAGTCATATATGCTTTAAAATATACTCATTGAAGTGATCAATATGTGTCAATTGGTAGTATTCATAAGTTAAATTAGAGACGAGTTGGTTCATATTTTAAAGATCTGCGCAATATTTACACGGTTTCGATAAAACTGCAAGTTTGGTCGTCGAACGAGACAGACACCAACCCTCAATACATACAGTTAGATGGGGTTGTGCAACAAGAAGCCCCATCTAACTGCAACGACAAGGATCTGTGTTTTTCTAGAGAATCAATAAGAAACTGTTTCAAACTAATTGACTGCTTGATACAAAATAATTAGAATGGTTATTGCTTCTAACAAAGAAGAATGCATGTTTATTAGAAAATTTTCCAAGCTCTGGAGAGAGGGCATCAAGATGTGAGAGCTAGGATGTCAAAATGATGGAAGAAAGAATCGTTTGATTTGATTTGAAGAACAGAGCAAAGGCAAAATAATAGTGAGAAAAATTTAAGAAAGAATTTTGATTGAGTACTGTGATTTGTAGTTGTGTACAACAGGATACAATTATGGGACTATTGCTGCTGCTGCTGTTGATGAGATTGGATCAACTATGGAGGGCAACATCATACACAACTCTGTCGTAGTGCATCCCGTCGACGGTGCACCCGACGCCGCACCCCCGGCTGAGCAGCGCCATGTTTAGCAGGAACAACAACCCGCCCTGGCCGCGCAGGAGTCGGCTCTCCCCGACCTCTCGATCATAAGCCGCCAACATCCCCGGACCCATCCGCCGCCTCTTCTCCTCGGTGTTGAGCATGGAGGTGACGAGCGCCGGCATCCCCATCCAGACCATGCGTGGCGCTTCCACCTCCCGGTGACCAGCTCCTCCCGCCACCGAAACCCAGGGAAAGGGGCAGCAGGAGATCGCGGAGAGATCAAGAGTAGTCCGACGCGTCGGAGTGGTGGAGCATGTGCCAGAGGCCGGAGGTGAGGACGAAGAGGTCCGGGTAGAGGCGGCGGGAGCGCAAAGAGGTAAGATACGAGGTGAGGTTGGAAGGTTAGGGAGCCCAGACGAAGACGATCGGGGCGCCGTTGGTGGGAACGGCGAGGTGGTAGTCGGAGTGGCGCTTGTACAGGCTGGGGCGGATGGGGAGGTCCGTATCGGTGCGGTTGTCGAGGAGGGAGATGAGTGAAAGAGAGAGACGCCGGGCCTGGGAGTTGCCGGAGACGACGATCCAGGCCTCGTTGAGGAGGGATGCGTCGCTCGGTGGGAGGATGCGGAAGGAGAACGGATTTGTAGGTTTTGATGCCCATCTCCAACTCGAAGGAACTGCGCCGCCATCGCTTCCGGTCCAGACGACGGCGGCGTGGAGGAGGGCGAGGCAGGAAGTGGAGGCGTCAGATGACGAAGAGGAGTGGAAGGCTGCGAGGTCCATGGAAGAAGGGAAGTGGGGGGCTAGGTGGATGAGGAGGCCGAGGGCGAGGGAGATGAAGAAGATGGCCTTGTTCCGGCTAAGGTGCCACTCTGCCATTAGCATGAGGAGGGCGAGGCAGGAAGTGGAGGCGTCAGATGACGAAGAGGAGTGGAAGGCTGCGAGGTCCATGGAAGAAGGGAAGTGGGGGGCTAGGTGGATGAGGAGGCCGAGGGCGAGGGAGATGAAGAAGATGGCCTTGTTCCGGCTAAGGTGCCACTCTGCCATTAGCATGAGGAGGGCGAGGCAGGAAGTGGAGGCGTCAGATGACGAAGAGGAGTGGAAGGCTGCGAGGTCCATGGAAGAAGGGAAGTGGGGGGCTAGGTGGATGAGGAGGCCGAGGGCGAGGGAGATGAAGAAGATGGCCTTGTTCCGGCTAAGGTGCCACTCTGCCATTAGCATGAGGAGGGCGAGGCAGGAAGTGGAGGCGTCAGATGACGAAGAGGAGTGGAAGGCTGCGAGGTCCATGGAAGAAGGGAAGTGGGGGGCTAGGTGGATGAGGAGGCCGAGGGCGAGGGAGATGAAGAAGATGGCCTTGTTCCGGCTAAGGTGCCACTCTGCCATTAGCATGAGGAGGGCGAGGCAGGAAGTGGAGGCGTCAGATGACGAAGAGGAGTGGAAGGCTGCGAGGTCCATGGAAGAAGGGAAGTGGGGGGCTAGGTGGATGAGGAGGCCGAGGGCGAGGGAGATGAAGAAGAGGGCCTTGTTCCGGCTAAGGTGCCACTCTGCCATTAGCATGGGGAGCAATAGCACCGCCACCCCGACTACCACCGCCACCATCACCATTCATCATCATCCTCCCCCTCCTCCCTACAATAAACAAAACAGTTTGAACCTTTTCTACCATCACCTTCCGTGCCCATTCATACACCATCTGCCTTCAACAATCAGTTTGCTAATATCAGTCCCTCCCACCAATGGGCATCTTGAATCAGCGTTAAGGAAACCGAATCTGGCTGTTTGCTTCACCGCGCATGTATTGTTGGTGTTAGTTGAAATGCCCCCATTCCACTTAGGAGAAAGGTGATACCCATCGAGTCTGCTATTTGGGATTTGGGTTATAGTTGAGTCTGGTACAATACAAGTCCTCGCTACCCAAGCAGCCAACTCCTTTCACCTCGATGATGGGTACATGAATCATGATCCCTCCAATTCTTTTTAACCTTTCCACGATCTGGCGGCTGTTTTGAACGTGCATACATCTTGTCCTGGCGATGCAGTGTCACTACTTCCTCTCTTTAACTTCATAAAACTCTTGGTCAAAAAGAAAAAGAAGAGAAAAAAAAACACTTCATAAGACTTGATCAGCAACAAACGTCTTTCAAATGACTATTAACGAACGTAATATCACGATACATATTAGTTCCTTCACACATTAAATACATTTCAAACGACGCAAGGCCTCTAGGGTAGCTGATATTACACTATCGGTCGCCAAGGAAATGGGTAATCTATCCTACTTCATTTCCTTCCCAAATGGACCAAAGCTATTTGCTCCGGGGATGAACATCAAACTTTCTGTAAGAGCTCAGCTGCTTATCACCGCAGCCCAAACACACATCTGATAGCCAGAAATGCAATATCTTTTTCTCTGTTTTATCGGAGGAAAATAAATTGCAGCATTTCTAATTTCGTTCTGATTGGCCCCCAATGCCGAACTCCGAGGAAAGCTGAGACGAAGTAATGATAAATGGTGTTGCAAGGACAAGACAACCATCCCTAGCATCTCTAACCACTCTTGTCAATAAATACTTCAAGTAATGTCTCTCCATTAACCAGTTTTGTTGTTGCAACTATCAATTCATAGGACATTCCTTCCTGAAAAACAAACAGGGGAACAAAATCTATTGCTCAATAAATTTTTTATATATGTTACACATTTTGAACAATGCATCGAATACCAGTATTGATCAATAAATAATCATGGTTCCCAGAAACAGAATTGATAAATCCTTGAGATTTATGGATGTTATGAAATTTATACCTAAATTTGTTGCATTTTATGAAAGTAAAATCAAATCTCAACTTAATTGACTCCAAAAAAACATTACAAACTTCAATAAATACACGTGATTTTACATACTGATGAGATTAGTACATGCATTGGTGTTGAATATTGACAACTACAGATTGCATTCCAAATGAAAGACTCAGCTGGGAAAAGTACCTGAGAGCTCAAGAAACGTAGGGCAGCTATCTCTGCAAATGTCACTCCCCCAACAAAAACAACTAGCACTACTAAACGCTGTCCATCACCCATCCTGAAAATGGTTAATTTCAATTCTATTAAAAAAATAGGAAGAAGATTTTTTAGCCACTCCAAGCATCATGTGATACAGCACAATATACAGAATATTATGTACAAACTCTGGTTTATACACACAAAAACGATCAGGTCAAAACTCATGGCCAGGTCTAAGTTGTAACGTCTGCAACTCAGGTATTCTTAGGGAAAAGGGTAAATCAATCACTATAAATCTGACAACCCAATTACAGAAGTAGCAAGAATGAAGACTAAATTTATTAGAACATTTTTCACTTCTCTTTAAAGCTTAATGCTAATTATCAGAAAATATATCTAAAAATTTGTATAAAATAACTAACACTACTGAATGACATGGAAATTTAAATTTAGGAAAGGTAGCAGACCTACTTAAATGCTAATTATCAGGAAAGATATCTAGAAACTTGCATAAAATAACTAACTTTACTTAACGACATGGAAATTTAAATTTAGGATAAGTTAGCAGACGTACTTTCCAATGTTGTTCTGCATCGTATCCTGCGAATAAGATCTTGAATATCCACCCTAGGAAAAGGTCAGAGCCAACAAAATGTTAAGACACGAGCAAAACAGATCAGAAGCAAAAGGATGTACTTACTCTCTTGAGTTCAGAATGTGGTCCCGGTAACAGCCTTAAAATTTCTTCTATAGGGTGCCTGCCGTAAAAGAAACAACCACGTTGCTCCAGGAGCATACAAATTGGAGATTGTTTTGATTGAATGCAACAAAAAATGTTTCAATGAAATGAAATAAAAAGGCAAAATTTTAAAAGTAACATATAGGTAATTTGAAACTCCAAGGGCTACTTCAAAATTAAAGTAATAATACAATGAAGGCCCTGATGAGCTTACCATCCGGTCCTGACAGCATGTTGTACAAGCCGAACACTTAATGGCGCATATCCAGAGAAAACATATCCAATGTCCTTGGGACTGCCATTGAACAGAAACTGGTCAATAGGTGTTCAGGGGAAAGCTAATCATGACTTGCGGTTCATCAACATCGACATATATGAAATTAGTTACAAAAGTGACCCGAAAGGAGTAGAAAACAACTTTTCGAATCCCTGCACCTCCTAAAATAGCAACTTTGTTTCAACGTATCAGGTACCATTACCAGTTAACAAATAACAGACCCAAGTCAAACACCAAATATGTAATTAATTGTAGAAATGCACACAGGAAACCTCGGCAGAATGATAACATTTTGTGCAACTGCTATGATTTTCCTACTATGGATTGGGCTCAAGAGATGCCCAAATGAGAAGATTTTAAAAATTAGGATTGAGACACAAAGCTTGTGATATGGACTGCATGACTGATATGCACTGCATGACCCACATGGAAAAAGAAAAGCTTTCAAGATACTAGAGAATAAAGTCCATCCCCTACCGCAAATTAGCAAAAAATAAAAAATACAGCATACTTGGCAGGGTCAATGTCATCAACAACCAATTGCAGAGCCCGTTTTATAGTGAGCCAGTTTGTCTTAAATTCCTGCACAAAATCTTCAAAAACTAAAATCTATACATCCATAAGTAAATTTACAAATAACAAGAGGATTTTATCTACACCTGTTTCTTCAGTAATCCAGACTTGACAAGATTATGCAGAGTTGTAGCATATTCAAATCCATAGCTATGCAGTATCTCTCTTCTGTAATGAAAAAATTTTGTACATATATAATTTTCTATTAAAACATCAAGAGCACAAGATACACAACTCTCCTTTGTAGAAGATGGCCCATTCTTAAAATCCATTTACTTGCAAATCATAGTCAGATCTATTGATTAGTTTCTATTCAGTGTGCTATACCATGTTTTTGATGTATGTGAAAAAATATACAAATATAGAAATGCACTTACCTGATGGAATCAAAATTTTTTTTAGGTAACCCAGCAGATGTGAGAGACAGCAAAATAAGTAGGCGGAGGACTGCACTGATGGGTTCCTGCTTATGAATCATCTCTTCAATATAATCATAACATCTGGTAGAAAAAAAAAATTAATGAAAAGTTATAATGAACCGGGCCAATCAGCTCCTTTCACTTCAATGAATGCAGAAATCCTACTGTTGATACTTGATAGCATAGTTTTCAAAAAGCATTTGGGCACCGTATATTAATTGCTCATGCATTTAATTAGTGACACAAAACCATGCAGAAACAAAGCGGTAAAATTTGTGCCGCACAACCTCTGAGTTCCAACCCTTTTCATCTTGAAAGAGGACAAAATTAGATGAGGTATGAAGCTTTTGGACCATGTTGACCTTATAAGTGAAATATTCCAACAGTCAACAGAAATTTATTTGACAGTTCAAAATAGCAACCACATGACACTTATGCCAGAAGGGGAGAAAATAACGAAAGACATTACTAACATTTTGCTTACCAAGAACATATGCAGAAAAAATATTGTAAAGAAAAAGAATATATGACTGCATAAGAATTTTGACACACTCTTAGGTGAATTGGAGGGCAGAATTAAGAAACTAGATGACTACTTTGCTTTGGTGCCAAAGTCAGTAATAATGTATTTGATTCAATAATAATATGTCCACTATAATGAAAAAAAAAATTCTTCTCTTCAAAAAACTAACTCATAATGGAGATAGCACTCCCTTAAAGGACTTACACAGTCAAACCTATAAAAGTCATATAAAATGATATCCGTTGAAACCTTCAAGTCAAAATATTCAATAAGAAATTCAATTTGTTGAAATATGTGCTTCTTTCTTTTGTTGATACTGAAAGGTACCCGTAGCTCTAAATAAAAAAGAAAAAATTTTAAAAAAAATCTAAAAAATGCAGTAAAACATACAATCAAAAACACGCAGAAAAATAAGTACTTAATTAACGTTCTAAATGACCACATGTATAGCTCAAACATAGACCTATATAAATGGACTTTCTGAAAAAAACTAACAGACATAATATGATTCCTATCATTATGACTCAACAGAACTATTATTAGAGAAACTACAGTTTCTTGTTACTGCCAGTAATAACAACTTACAAATTGCTGAATACAATGCTGAAACCATTCTGATAGGTGAAGGAAACTGAAAATGGAATCACGTTGAGTTTTAAACAAGGCAATTAAATCTAAAAGATGAAGTTCAACTGAATGAGCTCCAAAGAGATAGCTCATGTTGAATTTGATCACTTGAAACATATTATCCAAGAAGACTAACCGCCACCATTTATGGCTGATGCAGTAAAAGCTAAATTAACCCAAATTAGTTGTTAGAACTCCTTCAGGAGGACCTAAACAATAATTCAAATAGAAATTGATACAAAGACGAGATTGAGTGGAGAAAATAAGATCATTCCAAAAAAGAACTTTCATTTCATTTCATAAACAACATTTGACAATGATCAATGAATCTCTATTGAAAAATATATTGTATATACACCTAGATAACTAGGAAGAGGATGTGAATCATATTTTCACTGTCCATCCTTTGAGTATTTTATAGAGAAGAATTAGTTACAACAAACTCCTAACATCGCAGGATAAAATAGACAACAGATTTCAGTTTCTATTTAAACTTTTAACTATCTAGAAAATGGTCAACATGACCAATGCACCACATACTGCAACGTACAAATAACATCAGCACTCTTTATACTTGATATATAAACACTCCCCCTCAAGCTATGAGTGGCAGAACCCAAACATAGCTTGGACTGCAGCTCATCACGTCGGGCTTTTGGCAATGTTTTTGTGAAAATATAAGCAATCAGTGTTTTGGTACTGATATGCCTCAAATCAATGGGTCCATCTTTCACTCTCTTATATGGTGACAGTAGACCTCAATGTACCATGTCCTCTCATGAAACATAGGGTCTTAGCTATGTGAATAGCTGTTGTGTTGTCACACCATAGCTGCATTGGTGTTTGAACTGGAAACCCTTTCTCTTCCAACACCATTTTCACCCACACCAGTTATGCTGAAGCCTTTGCCATAGTCCTATATTCTTCCTCCACACTTGATCTTGCTACCACATTTTGTTTTTTAATTCCCAGTCTAATGCAATAACAACTCGTGGACCTCCCATCATAAACTGAGCCTGCCCAATCCGAGTCAACAAAACCTTGAAGCTATAATGAGTTTCCACCTTGTCACCTATACCACATTCCTCTATCTGGATATTTCTTAGGTATCTTAGGATTCTAATGACGGCATTCCAACGTGGTGACCTTGGCTCTTGCATGAACTGACTTACTACACTTAATGCAAATTATAAATCAGGTCTAGTAATGGTTAGATAGGTCAACTTACCCACTAACCTTCTGTATCTTGTCGGGTCCTGTAGCAGTTCCCCATCTGTAGGCTCTAACTTGATTGAGGTCTCGAGAGGAGTTTTAGCTGGCTTAGCCTGCAACAACCCAACTTCACCATGCATATCCAGAACAAACTTCTTTTGAAGTCGAAGTATACCTTCATCACTTTTCAGCACTTCAATACCCAAAAAATATTGTAATCCTCCTAGATCCTTGATTTGGAGCTTAGTTTGTGGATCCAACTTGATCTCTGCAATTCTCTCAACATCACTACCTGTGATAATTACGTCATCAACACAAACAATTAAAATGACACAGCATCTTGGCGTTTTCTTAATAAATGGGGAGTAATCGGATATTGATCTTGTAAAGCCAAGAGCTGTGAGGATATTGCTGAACTGTTCTAACCATGCACGAGGGGACTGCTTTAGTCCATAGATAGACTTAATTAATTTGCAAACCTTTGAAGACTCCTCCTCAGCAATAAAACCAGGTGGTTGCATCATGTATATGATCACCATGTAGGAATGCATTTTTAAAATCTAACTGATATAACTCCCAGTATTCAGCTTTGCTACCGAGTAGAATGTCTCCTAATAATCCACACTTGCAGTTTGATTATATCCCTTAGCAACTAACCTTGCCTTGAATCTTTCTACTGACCCATCTGTTTTCAGCTTCAAGTTGTAAACCCGTTTACAACTTAATGCTTTCTTTCCTGCAGGTAGATCTGTTAGTAACCATGTGTTATTGGTATGAAGGGCTGTGATTTCGTCCTGCATTGCCTTGTACCAATCAGGCTGGGACATGGCTTCATGAAGGGTTGATGGAACTGTATTTGCAGTTAGGTTAAGTGCAACTGTAGGTGAAGGAAAAGAAGTTTTACCGGAGCATTTTCAAGAGACAAATGGTCCTCAGCTGTAGTTGATGGTAGCAGTATATTCTTACTTTTATGAGCAAGCGGTTGATCACCAAACCTATAAACGTTTTGACTATTTTTAGGTCTCCTAACATAGACATATGGAGGAACAGAAAACCGCTTATTAGACCTAGTTATGTCATCAATAGTGGGTAGTGGAAGAGAAACTTGTGAAGGGAGAGACTTAGTAGATAACTGATGTTGAGAATAGTAAGCTGTATTTTCGAAGAATGTTACATCAGTCGTAACAAATCTTATTTTCAATGTTGGACAATTGCAAATATACCCTTTCTGCGTTCTTCAATAACCTAGGAAAATAAACTTGAGTGACTTGGCAGACAATTTATCCTTTTGACCTAGATACAAATGAGCAAAACACATGCAACCAAACCTTTTGGCCTAGTTATAGATGAGCAAAACACATGCAACCAAAGATTCTTGGTTGAACAGTATACAAGGATTTGTTTGGATGTAGTGCGAGAAAAGGAATGTAATTTTGCAGAACTGAAGAAGGGATCCTTTTTATAAGATAGAATGTAGTAAGTAATACATCGGGCCAACAGGTTTTAGGTATTGACTTGTTTAGCAGAAGACACTTAGCAACTTCAAGTAGGTGCCTATGCTTTCTTTCAGAAACTCCGTTTAATTTGGAGTATGTGCACTGGATACTTCATGGATTATTCCATGATTATAACCATATTGTTGAAACTGTGAAGACATACATTCAAGAGCATTATCACTTCGAAACCCCTTAATTGCTGCACCATACCGATTTTTTATTCCATTGGCAAAGATGCTATAAAATACTGAAACACTTCCTTACTCTCAGCAAATACAAGCAGGTTTTTCTTGTATGGTCATCCACAAAGATTACATAATATTTATATCAACCATAATTGGGTACTCCAAACATCTGAATGGACAAGATCTAATGCTTGAGAGGATTTGGAAAGGGACTGACTTGTATATGACACTTTATGATGCTTCGGCAACTCACAACTGAATGGACGACGAGACACACTTCCTAGGGTAGATCAATTTATTCAAAAATGGATGACCTAATCTCTCATGCCATTGCATAGAAGATGACATGGAGAAGGCACGACTGCTGTTGAAGATGCAGGCTTGTTTATTCGCAGATAATAAGGCTTCCCTCTACTGTTGCCATGCCCAATCTGCATCGTTGAAGTTGCATCCTGAAAGACATGAGGTAGATGTAAACAATACTTGACACAAAGTATCAGAGCAACTTTAAATACCGAGAGGAGATTAGTTGGAAAGGAACCAATAGGTCATCTTTAAGTAGAAGATGACTACATCTCCTTTGCCTATAGTTGGGGAGAAACTACCATCTGCAAGACTGATTTTCATAGGTTTTGGGAAAAGAAAAATGTGAAAAATGACCGACAATCACTTGTCATGTGATCAATAGCACCCGAGGCTATAAGCCAAGAATTGTTTAAGAGGGGGTAACTAACAGATGTACCTGCAGTAGCTAGTGAAGTAGAAGGGGCAGATTCTCCTTGATGAGCAATTTTCAATAGGTGTTCAAAGTCCTCATGGCTAATAGTCATTGTTGCAGGAGCTGCAGGTGTATTAAGGGCAGCAGATTCAGCATTTTGCTTATGTGCTTTGCTAAAGACTTTTCCCAATCAAGCATCCCATACTTGTGCCAGCATTTGTCTTATGACCACTCATTTGACAGTAATCACAAAATCTCTCCTCCTTTCGCAGACTTGATCTCCCCCTTCCATGTCCAGATGCTGAGCCTCAACCACGGCCTCTCCCTTGAGAGAGGTGAAGGTGGGTCGAGCACTTGCAACCAGTGCAGAATTCTCCATGACTTCCACAAGTTCCACATCTTCAATCGATATTTTTGACAGCCTTGAAAAAACAGTGTTCAAGGTAGGTAGTTCATTTCCTGTCAGAATTTGATCTTTTGCAGAGCGTAATGGGAAGTCAAACCAGATAAGACTGAAACCACCTTTAGTTCTTGCTGCTTCATCAAAATTTCAATATCAGTTGGTAAGGGGATGATAGATATTGAGCTCTTCTCACTTTGATTTAACAAAACTATAATACTCAAACAGTGATTTTGTAACTTATTTGGAGACGAATGCCTCCTCAGATACATCATTGATCCTCTGGATATTATTCTCTGTGGTAAGAGTCTGATAAACTGATTTCCAGACATCATAAGCAGTTGGCAGTAGCATCACATCACAGTTAATGTGAGGCTCCAACGAATTCTATAGCCAAGACCTTACTTGGGCATCTTCCTTGATTCATTCCGAGCTAGTAGAATCAGCAAGTTCTTCGATATACTTCAGCTTTTCCTTACAAATAAGGAAAGTCTTCATCACAGCAGACCAACGAAGATGATTTTCGCAGTGCAACTTCGTGGTGGTAATGGATGTACCACTAAGTAGATCAGCAACTGACATAGTATAGCTGTCAGTGGATGTACTGACAGTTTTTCCTTTTGCCATAAGTGGAAGGAAAAAGAGGCTCAGATAAAATGAAAGATGATGGAATATGGCTGATAAAAGAAATGGAAATCAAACACAGATGTAATAATCAGATGATAATAGAGATCCACAAGATCAAATCATCGATTGACTCTACTACCATGTTGAAAAATAACATGTACACACACCTAGATATCTAGGAAGAGAGGACCTGAATCATACTTTCATTGTCCATGTATTTTATAGAGAAGAACTAGTAGTTACAACAGACTCCTAATATCTGGGGATAGGATATACAACAGATTGCAGTTTCTATTTAAACTCCTAACCATCTCAGAACAGGTCAACATGACCAATGCACCACATAGTGCAACATACAGATAATATCAGCACTCTAACACTTAATATCTCAACATTTCTATGCATAGAGTTCAAAGAAAACTCAAGAATAGAAATTTTGGCTTATTAAAAAAATCCTAAAAGAAGTAATTTTAGGTCTTAATATGAAAAAATCCCCAAAGTATGGCTATGGCTTAATGTAAAATAAAAGCCGAAACAAGGCATATTTTCTAATAAAGATTCATTTTGCTCTCCTGCACCAGCGGCTTTATGCAGCTGTAGCATAATAAAAATCTTTATTAATTATGACATACACTTTGTTTAAGTTTTCTAGCAATAAAACACACTAGTCTTATTTAGAATTATTTTTCCAATGTCATGGCTTTAATTAGCCTCTTAAATGTTTCTTAGAATCTCCAAATGAACTCTATGATAGGGGATCATTGATCATTGTTACATTGATTTCGATGAATAAAGCCTTTTATTTTAATACCTTGTTTCTTTCTTCTCTTCCCTATGTTATAATCCTGATTTTCCTGTTGGCGAACCCCCCCCCCCCCCAAAAAAAAACCAAGAAGTTCGAATACTTAATCGAGTTCTTTCATCCTACTTTACGTCTCTTTATAATAGGTTAGAAACATTATTTCTATCCACTGAAACACCACAATAAAGACCACAAGGCACAAAATTAGCATTAGTTTCCTACACCTATACAGCAACAAAAATTTCAACAACTTAAAGATGTATGGAAGTCTTACAGTTCCCAGCTCTCGCCCTCAACTATAGTATGCTCAATCTCTAGACGGCTGTGAAATGATGGTTTTGAGGTAAAGGTTGACAGATGTTGGGCAAGACCAACATGCCTCTGAAAGTAAAATTCAGAATAACTTTCAACTCGAAAACCTAATCACCGCTGCTAAAAAGAACTGCCATGAAATCAAAACCAATGCATATTATACTTACATCCATTTCATGTAGTGAATGCAGCTTCTTGACAAAATCCTTCAGCTCAGATACAGTCTGTGTCTGCTGACATAGTACTACAGTCAGTTATGTAACAAGTATCAATTCCCAGAATTTCTCAAACAATCAAAAATTTATCTGATCAAAGAAGACAATAATGAAGAACAATTTTAAACTAGTTGAAATCCGAAATGAAAGAACATAGTGTCAAACTAAAGAGGATATAAATTAAATTTCTAAAAAACAAAGTGTTCAGCATGACAAGTGATATGAACGTAAGGTAAACCATGCTGCTAATTTGTGGGGTGTGGGGAGTGGGGAGTGGTGGTTTGGTTCAGGGGGTTGAAGCAATTAAACATAAATACTAAGAAATTTCCTTATGTGGTTTGCAATGTGCAGAAGAGAATAGAGATCAATAGATATGACAACCAAGAAATAAAATGCTTTACCGAAAAGAAGAGGACAGATGAAACTTAAAAGAAATGCGAATAGACCGATGGAGGGAATAAAAAGTAACATGAAATTATCCATTAAAACCGGGAATGAATTACTGTAGATCAAAAAGAAAAATTAGGATTAAATATCCCTAATCAAAAAATGTGGAATTGGTGAATGATAAGGATGATGCTACCAATTTACAACAAAATTAACCTGCTCACTTATTTGTTAATTTTCTCTCAAAAGTAGAATATAACACCAGTGCATCATCTACATACAGTATTTATCTCGTTATACTCCTGCTTCATTGACGTTGCCTTCTGACGCAAGACCTGCAAAAGAGTGTGATTATATTATTATATCCCAGACAAAAAAAACACAATGTTTCTTAAAGGAAAGAAAGGAGTTCAACCTGTCCAACAACATCCAAGTTGAGATCTCGGATCTCCCTATACAGCTTATCACTGACCACACATAAGCACAAGCAAACAATTAACAAATTGGATTTTACAGAATAAAATTTTATATATTTGGTAAGTATGAAAAAATTTTCAAATGATGGAAAATGCAATGATTAACTAATGAATCAATTCTTGAAAAGTTATTAGAAGCAATAGTCAAGGAATTTCAAACAGATAAAAAACCAAGGTAAATTGTTCAAATCAGAAGAGCATCCAAAGGTTACCATCAGAACAATGGATGATCCATGAGCTACAATCTTGGCCAGAGAAAAGCAGACAAAAAATATGAAAATATCAATTGTTCACTACTTGAACACTCAAACAAAAAAAAAGAGACAAACTCCCAACCACATAAAAGATGGAATGGTATAGTTTTTAATCTACCTTGAATTTAGAGGAACCTTCATCTTCTTGTCTGGCGGTAACCCCAGGACAGATGAGTCAACTTCTACTGCACCATTGTTAATATGTAATAACTGCACATGATAATATATCAGCTCGAAATTTAATGTAACAAAAGTAAAAGTATTAATTTCTAGATCTTATCAAATGATCAATTGTATTCACTAACAACACAAATAAGTTACTCTTTCCCAAATACCTCATCCAGGAGCCCTTCATATGTTAATTGAGTACACATTGGTGTTATCATGTCCACCTACAACATTTAACAGAAATACTTAATGTGAGCCACTATCATATTTTAATTCACAAGACCAGTCAGCTTTAGTATTTTTACCTAAAAGGACTCTCAGAGTCCGTTTCGTTGACATGAAGAAGATGTAAAATATATGAAATATGCTTAGTTACAATTTACAAAGAGTTATTTATGATGTAAAATCTCTTCATAAAAATTTCCTCCTTTTTCTTGTGTTAAAAATGTCCTCCTTTTTCTTGTGTTCTTTATAGGAAATTTTGTGGAGATGAAGGATGTAAGTCTTAGTTGCATCTAACATTAAAATACTCCAAAAATGGATAACTTTTTAGTGGAAGATATTTTGCCATGAATAACCATTTATAGATTTCATAGATTTTCCATTTCTTCCATGCTAACCAAACGGAGCCTTAATTTCACTTCCATTTTTGTGTATCTATTCATAATTAACATAAATAAGATTCCAATTCAAAAATTCACAATTTCAATTTCACCATACTTCAATTAGTTTCAATGCATATTTGTATGTTCTACTTTGGTATTATAATCAGATCATAGACTATAGGCCTACATCAAATAATAAAGATAAAACAAGAAAAAGATGTGCAAAAAATAGAGAAGAACAAAGTAAAAGCAGTTACCTCGCGGTCTATTAAGATAAGAGTATTAATCTGTGGAGTATCCATCTACAATGCCAAAATAAAAACATAGAAAATAAAAATGATATATGCTGTATGCTGAGAATGAGCAGTTCAAGAGAAAAAATTCTATATTACCTCTGATATATTGACTGGATCCTCACTTTGCATGTGATTTAAAATGTCAGACACTTTCACTGATGCTTTGCCTTTAGCACGAACATTAGGTATTAAACCAAAAGAAAACTACAAATGAAAGAGGTGAATGCATTTTTAGGTACAGAACAAATAATTCTGATGAAAAGGTACACACACATACTCAATGCCATTAACAGACACTGATAATGTAGAAATAAATCAAGCACTCTACTTTAGCACATTTATGCCAGTAAATTTACGATGGGTAGATAATTCCATTGCAGAAAGTTCAGCATCTAAAATCTTTCAATTATCATCATTTATGACTAGGATTTTATAAAATCCCCTCTTCAAACAGGAAATGATCTAAAAAATTATGAAACTAAGACTAAGTTTCCTACTTTGAAACTTTGAAGGGACCAGTAATTATTAACTAAAATCCACGAGGATTTTGCACATTTTCTCAAGCTGGCCCACAATAATGACTCTTTCTTTCCTTCTGCTTCAGTTACTACTGCAAGTATTCATTCTTCATTACTACCTTGGAGACCTGTTGACTAATTGATCCAGATTTCACGGATCGCGGACTATGCATACTAAATTTTTTAAATCCTACACTCCTTTTCGGCTTCCCTTATCAAATGGGAGTCAAGTTCTAGCCATTGGTAAAGGTACCATTCGTATCAGTCAATACTTGCTCCTAATGATGTTTTATTGATTCCCTCCTTCCCTATGAGTCTTTTATCAGTCCATAAGTTGTATTCTACAAGTTTCTGTCAAGTTGTATTCACATATACTGCTTGTATATTACAGGATATCAAGGGGAAGATAGAGATTGGTCGTGGCTCATGCAGCAATAAACTCTATTATCTACACGACCTTAATTTGTCTTTGGCTGTGATCAAATCTACTTCATCTATTGCTTTAGAGTCACATGAACGTTTAGGGCATCCTAGTTTAAATAAGCTCAAATTGATGATGCTTTATTTAGTTAATGTTTCTACATTACAATGTGAATCATGTTAATTGTCAAAGCACACTTGTGCGTCTTTGCCTTTAGAAGATTTTTTTAGGTCTAATAAGCCTTTTCATGTTATTCAATCTAATGTATGGGGTCCATTGGTTGTTCCTAACTTTGGAAATTCAAATACTATATCTTATTCATTGATGATTACAGTTGCATGACATAACTTAAATTATTGCATGATAGATCTCAAGTTTTCTCTAAGTTTCAAGCTTTTATAAATAAAATTAAAACACAATACTCTACTGCCATTAAAATTTTTATGTTTTATAATGCCTTAGAGTATACTTCTTCTCACTTCAAGACCTTTTTCACTACTCAGGATATTATGCATCAAACTTCTTGTGTTTATACTCTACAACAGAACAGTGTTGCTGAGCGTAAACATAGGCATTTGTTAGAAGTCACAGGATGTTTAATACATAATAAGTCGGTTCCTAAACATCATTGGCCTCAACTTACTCTAACTGCATGTCACCTCATTAATAAGATGTCTACTTTAATATTAAATAATCAAATCTCTCATAAATTACTTAATTCAGGACAACCTTTATATTATGTCAAACCTTGCACCTTTAGTTGTGTTTGCTTTGTGCATATTCATCCATTTGCTTCTAATAAAGTTGCAGCTAGAGCCATTAAATGTACATTTCTCGGTTATTCTCACAAAGAAAAGGGGTATTGTTGTTTTAGCCCACAATTCACAAGGTTATTCATCACCATGAATGTCACCATTTTTTAGAATGTTTCCTTCTATTCATCTCCTTCTCAAAAACCTGGTCATACTCTTGAGGTTTCTCTTCTCATTCCCATAATTGATGTTCCCTTGTCCACTTCTCCAACCATGTCAACCTTTTCACGCTTACCATTGGTCTATTCTCAGCGACAAAAGGATGTGCCTTCTCTTTCTGCACCACCATCTATCCCTAATTCTTCTAAAATAGGTAATATGCCTAGCACATCTAAGGTAACTGCGCATGCCTTGTCTTCTCTTCAAATACCTACATATTACAATGACGCTTCAAAAGATGAGGGTTGGAGGCAAACTATGAAAGAGGAGATCGCTGCCCCGCAAAACAATCACATTTAGACCTTACTCATCCCCCTCAAGGTAAGAAAGTGGTCGAATGTTGATGGACTTATACTATTAAATATTGGTCCGATGGTTCATTGGAAAGGCTTAAAGGCTAGATTGGTGGCTGAAATGTATAGTCAAATAGCTGGTCTAAATTACCATCACACATTTTCTCTTGTTACTAAACTCGATTCTATTCGAATTTTATTATCTTTGGGTGTAAATTTTGATCGGCCCCTCTTCCAACTTGATGTTAGAAATGCATTTCTCCGTGGAGACCTTGAAGAGGAGGTTTATTATCTATTTCCACAGCCCTTATTTCCTGCTTAAATTCCTCTGACCAAAAAATCACCATAGTTAATCATAAGCAACACATGCCAACCTCAAGCTTATGAATGGCTTTTGCAACATGCCAAAGAGTACTTGTATCACCATCCACAAGGCATTCCTTCAAGTAAACAAGCATCAAAAGTCAAATCAAAAATACCAAACAATAAGGGAAACCACTGATTAAATGCTTCAACATTCAGTGGCTGATAGAACACAAGATAAGTGCAATCAGGAAGTAAAAAAGGTATACTTTGAAGGAAAGACCAAGCTCCAATGAAAGAACATCTTCATCTATGGGAACCATATATAAAGGCAATTCGCCAAGTGTCAACATCTTATGCAATTTCTCCTCCTCAAAAATCTGACAACCAAAAAGTACCGTTAATCCTCTAAATTATGAAGACCAAACAGGTGTCGTATGTATGTATAGCTACATATATAACTACACATAATTATGTAAGCACGTACACACAAACTCCATGTTGCATTTGAGAAAATCAAACAGGAATCACAATAAGCGGCAAACCCTAATTATGGATAATCTGTCTTCATTATTTTTGCTAGCTATGAATGAATTAGATACCAATTTTATTTAATCGGTCATTCACAGTGAGGGTGGCGTAACATCATAAGCCAGCTTCACAAAAAATTTTAATTTTCGGCATCAATCATCAATGTTCATAAAGAGTGTTTTGTGGAACTGGCACGTGTAACAACGAGATGATCTGAATCATATGAAGTAGATCACAAAATTGTAATACCTAGCCTATAAACAGGCATAAAATGATCTGAAGTATATGAAGTGCCATCATGTCTTAAGGGATATGTAAAAGAAGATTTCTTTTTATTACTCGTCCTAACTAATAAATATAGTTAAACATGTAAACTATGCATTGCATACCAACAAAAATGATATAAATGAGAACTGGGTAAGTGGCTGAAAGGCAGCATGAAAAAATTAAAACGAATTGAAGGCATTCAAAAAAGAGACTCGCCTTATCGCAGACAATAGTTCGGCGAGGGACGAAGAAGACAAAGTAGTCTCGTGGGAGTCCGTGGGCGAGGTCATGGTGAATGTGGGAGGAAACGAGCCTGGCCAGATCAAGTTGGGAGCGAATCAGGTAAATGACTTTAGACACATCGCCTTGGATGGAGTCCGACAAGGAGGAGTGGGCGGAGCCGGGCATCTTGCGGTGGGGCGACAAGCGGATGAACTGTTCGACGTCGTGCTCCTTTAGAAGGGTGGTGGGGAGGAGGAGGGTCAGCGATCCGCTTAGCGTCGGATCCAATACCAGGCACTTTCGCCCCCGAATCTGTATTAGTGGTCACGAGATGAGATAGAAAAGTAAAGTGATTGATAAAATAAGAAACAAAGAGAGGATATGGGGATTGAAAATACGTTATCAAGAAGCTTGATGATGTCCTTGACAGAATGCTCCCTGGTGAGATCAAGAAGGAGCGGTGAGATGCAAAAGCGACGAATTCTGAAGATGAGAAAAGAACAAAGGTGACGGACAAAAGAGTGTACCTGAGGGATTTAAAATTGAGAGGGGCGTTGTCCAAATTGGGGATTACAGAGGACGTTCGTGAAGAAGAGGACGATGAAGAGGAGGCTGGGGCCATTGGAATGGGGAAGAGGAGTAAAAGAGAGACGCGTTGTAGTTGAGGACGCTGGGGAGAAGGGTGTCGCCGATGGAGAGATTAAACGAGGAAGGGAAGGGGTCGATGGAGAGTGCCGAGACGACTTTTATATTTTTTAAACATTAATGTCACTCATTAGGAGTAGTTATAGTTAAGCTGCTGAAAAAAATCCTTTAATCACGAATACTGTACGGGTCACTTTGAACCTTGATCTGGCGAGATGACTGTTCGAGTAAATAAATTTTAATTTTATGTATAACCTCGTGATAGAATTACCAGATAATATAATAATTTAATATCTTATACATATATACTATTTACTTTAATTGGTTTTAAATATAAATTAAAACTAAATAAGAAGATACATTATAATAGTTTATTTTTTTTATTATATTTTGTAGGAAAATAGACCGAATATTGTAAATAAAAAGTTAAAAATTGAAATTTGTAGTGAGAAGTATTTTATTATTTTTTTTATAAAAATTTAGAAATTGAGATTAGATGAACCCATAACTCTTTTAAAGTGAAAAATATTTTATTATTATTTTTTATTATATTTTAATTAATTAAATCTCATATTTTTAATCACAGACTAATATCGAATTCCTTTTTAATAATAAAAATAGATATATTATTTTGCATCACTAGTTTTAATAGAGATTTTCTTGTACCCATTAAGGGATTGTAAAACCCATGATTCGAGTCAGGGTTTTATATTTAGAACCAGTCGGTTCGACCGTTATTTTCGAGTTGAGTATGTTTCAGAACACATGTACTGAGCCGACGCCAGTCGTGTGTATGAGCTATGAGGGGTCATGTGTACCCAAGTATACGATGATAACGTCATGGATACAGCAGAAAATAATGAGTTATCAGAATATATGAGAGTATGCAGTCCAGTTTTTTTTCTATTATGCAGTTTGATCGTAGAATTAGTTTTAGGCCGTCCATCGCGTTAGGACGCGTTATGGGCAGTTTAGGTGGGTTGACAGTTATAGAGCATGTCATTTTGATTTTATGTGTTTGTTTTATTTTATGGGATTTTTTCCGATTTTTCTAGATTTGTTTTAGAATTTATTTCGAGTAAATAATTATTTTGACTCTAGACGGAGTCGAGTCAAATATTATTTACGAAAATGCCACCCAGTTCATTTCTTACCCCGACCCTTCCTCCCCCTTCTTCCAAAACCTAGCCGCCCACCATACCGCGCCGCCGCCGCCGCTGTCGGTGCCGCCCGGCCGCCGGCCGACGCCACCCAGCCCCGCCGCACTGTCGCCTTGCCGCCCCGACCAACCCCAGCTGCACGCCGCCGCGACGCTAGGAATTGCCGCGCCTAGCGCTGCGCCCGCAATTTGGTCGTGTCGCCGATTCCGGCCCCGGCGACCGCCGCCGCCACCGTCCAGTGGTCGCCTCGGCCTCCTTGACCACCTAGCCACCGTCCCCGACCGGAATCGGAGCCGATCACCGCCCAGCCCGGCCGAATCGAGCCACCCATCGCCGCACACTGTTTTTGCCATTTTCCGGCGAGCCG
>JAVDBV010025295.1:0-22930 GCA_032619315.1 Piper longum
AGCTGCATTGGGGTGTGCCTAGAGTGGTGGTGGTACGAGCTCATGACCCTCCTCGCCGGCTACCTCCCCAACCCCCACCTTACCTTGGCAGCCGCCGCCGTCCTCATCCAGACCACCTCCCTCCTCTACACCCTCCCCATCTCCGTCTCCGCCGCCGTCTCCACCAAGGTCGCCAAGGAGCTCGGCGCCGACCGCCCCAACAAGGCCAAGCTCGCCGCCGCCGTCGCACTCACCATGGCCGCCCTCGTCTCCCTTCTCGGCCTGATATGGACCACCCTGGGGAGGAACATGTGGGGACGGATGTTCACCTCTGATCAAGCCACGCTCAACCTCATTGTCGCCGTTCTCCCCATCGTCGGCCTCTGCGAGCTCGCCAACTGCCCGCAGACGGCCGGCTGCGGCGTGCTCCGGGGCGCCGCCCGCCCTGCCGTAAGCGCCGCCATTAACTTCTACTCCTTCTACCTCGTTGGCGCACCGGTGGCGCTCGTCCTCGCCTTCCTTCTCCACTTGGGCTTCATGGGTCTCTGCTACGGGCTCTTGGCTGCGCAAATCACCTGCGCCACCTCCATTGGAGCTGCGATTTATCGGACCAACTGGGAGGACGAGTCTTTGAAGGCCAGAGATCTTGTGGGTAGGCATGGCTGCGGACGAGTACTCCATGATGATGAAGAAGTTGGATCGGCCAACAACCCAGAAGAGACGGTGATCCTCAAATCCATCGACGAGCTGACATGATTTCAACCATCAAATTATTGTTACTGCTACTAAAACTATAACAAACATGTATTAGATGACTGCATACGGGGGTGCCTTATATTATATATACTAATTATTATTATTATATAAATATTTGAAATCTTATGTTCATTGGTTGTATAATACTGTTTTGATTTTTTATTTTTTTTATTTTTGTTGTTGTAATGGTTATGTTTTTGTGTTTGTATAAATCTTGATATTATTTTTTATTATAAAATCACTTCCCGTTTGGAGTATTTTATTTTGGAAATTTTTATACTATTTCTTCTTGTTTATTTAGTTTTTTTGTTTAATATATATAGATTTATAATTACATTCCTATTTTGAGAATTATGTAAGAGTTATTTTATATTTTAAAATCTTAATTTTTTAAGGAAAATTGGGGGCAATATCAAATAAATTTTGATATAATCATGTAAACTAACCGAATTTATATTATATATATATATGATAAAATTTTATCTTTTTATCATAAATATATTTTATTTTAATTTTTTTTAAAAAAAATTAGTGATTTTTAAAATTAATTTTTACAATAATTATTTTAATAATTCAAATAAAAAGGTTAAAAATATTATATTGAATTAAAATTTTATAATATTATTATTATTTATTTTTATATTTATGTATGTAAAATTTGACTAATGAGACCCACTAGAATTAGTTCAAATAAAAAATATAGTAAGGAATATACATATATATATATATATATATATATATATACACACAAATATGTTGGCAATTTTAATGGTTATTTAAAAGAGTATTTGTATTCTCTTTTAAAGGTAAAAAGGTTTCTAATACCACTTTAATGGGAAATTTTATACCAATCAGTTATCTACAAAAATGACATCAAATATTTTTTAACAAGAAAATTTTTAATAATTAATACTCTAAAATTATAAGACCTTTTAAACCAATTAAATTATAATTGAACCTAAATGAAATATTTTTAAATATAATTAATTTTAGCCTAGATGATAATACATACCTTCATGTTATCATTTATATTTATTTAATTTTTTTGACTATATTAAATACTTCTTTCCATTTTAAAAAAATATATTTAGCAATAAATTTACCTCAATATTTGTTAATAAATCATTGTATAAAATGCCCGCCCGTTTTGATGCGGGCATCTCGGCTAGCTGAGGTTGTATCGGATATTGTATTCTCTCTGTTGGTTACTGCCGAACCTGTATTGCTTTAGCTAAAATGGTCAAATAATCAACGAAATGATTTGTCAAATAGTAATTTGAAGCACAGAAATGGTCATTTATAAGCTACTGTTGTACTGTTCCCATTTGCAGGGAACTGACTGTGGTGGATAGTAGGATAAGGCTCGGTTTCCGCATATCAAAGCCAAATCTTTGCAGTTGGGCAGTGCCCCTACAATATAGATAACCTTGTAGAGGGGTGTTTAAATCATTGCAGTTTGGAAGTGCCCCTCCCGACATCACTCCACTCCTGCACTGTCATTAACGCGGCCGGCAAATGCCGCCACTTTTCCCTTGCTGCTGCGCGAACGCCACTGCCGCTCTCTCTCCTCCAGCAATCACCGCCCCCACTCTCTCCGTTGGCACTGGAACCGTGTACCTTCAAGCTGCCCCTGCGCTTCGTCTCCGATTTGATTCCGGTGAATGCTTGCCCTGATTTTTTAGACATTTAACTTTTTTTGCTTTTGCTGTAGATTCTGCTTTCACTTTTTCTGGGTAGTGTGCACCGACCTTAAAGATGCGGTACATCTGCTGTTAATTTGTTCGAACTTGTCTATATGGACCTGTTTTCCTTGGATGGCCGGATTTGTTATGAGTTGAGATGTATAAGGTTTTTTTTTAAAGGAGTTTGTATGTGATTTTTCCAGTACCACGTTTCAGGAATATTAATGGTGCCTAATAATAGGAGAAATTTCATGTCCAACCATTTCTAGCTAGACATCATGGTTAAACCAATTCTCTCTCAAATAACCTCATTTACCTTTTCAGACTTTTCCACTCTCACTCACAGGCCAAAGAGTTCTCTGCAATTTGATAGAGACTTGGGAGGTAGGCATAAAAACTATATGATATTACCATTATTTTAAAAAAAAGGATCCTGAACATAGTCACATTATTCTTGTACACAATGAAAATGTTTGAAACCGAAGGTATCAGTTACAGTTATTTAAATTCCAAAAAAATTAACAATATTGAGTAAGTCCCTGTTGCGTTCATGGGGCGCGCATGTTCTTTGCATGATCGAATTTTCTTTTTTACCAATTTTCAGGAGCGAAAAGTTTTAGCGTCTGTTGGTTATGATGGATGAGGTTGCAGATGCAGTTGCCTAGGTGATTACAGAATGAGGCCAAATCTTTCTGCACACTAAAGAGTACGTGGAGAAAATTGGTATTTTTGGGAAGTCAGGAAAAGGGACTGAAGAAGCAAATGCTCTTCAGAGTCTGAATCGAGTTGCACAGGGTGGATTGGCTGTTGTGTGGTCCTTGCTTTTTAAGGTTGATCTTTTAGCCCCAGAGCTTTCAAGTTTGTAAGAGATGGAATCCACACAAGGGTTATATGCCTTTCTTATTTTGCTATTCTGCAACTTAAATTGTTGTGTTGGGCTTGGTTTATGACTTGGATTTCTTGGGGGCATGCTTGCCATTTATAATTGCATGGATTCCTAATTTAGGTTCATGCTCTTGACACCCTTTGGGTACCAAGTGGAAGTAGAAGAATTTTTTAGTTTGCATGTGAGTTTGAGGAATGCAAATTTGCAGGCAAATGCCAACATGAAAAAATCTGCAAAGGAGGAGGCAACTTTGGTTGTATGTTGATAACATTATCTGTGGAGACACTCTTATATAATTTACTTTGTGGAAGTATGATTGGAGTTGTGACTGTTTTTTGTTTTTTCTCTGTTGTTTTTTCCTATCTGTAATGATGACCTTACAGAGAGAGCTTCTTTTGGGATCTGGAAAGGAGTCTAATGTTAGACGACGCTAACTACAGTATGCGATCAACGATTTGCACATATATTTGTATAGCATAGGGGGCAATGTTGTGTTTTAAGATCGGTGGCATAGTTAATTAATATTATGCTATTTTCTGGTAAGCATAAGATTTTTCTTGATTTATCTATATTGTAAGAAGTGTTGAGGATTAAGTTACACTTACCATGCAAATTATAGAGTGGTTTTGCCGGTGTACTGTATTCTTTTGTCCAAAAGTTGTGGAATTATATTTTACTTGAATATGGAACCTGTTTTTCTGAATGAAGATAGTTTTGACCTTGTGTGGTGTTGGTTCTTTTTTTGAGTGTATTCTTTTGTGGCGGTTTTAACTGACATCCTTTAGGACAAAGGCTGGAATGACATCTGCTGCAGAGGGCATTACGGAGAGCCTTCGTTGTACTCGTCGGTTAATGGTTCAGGTATGAGCATTGTGACGTCAAGTGAGGTTTGCCGAATTTCTGGTACTTTCTATCGCATTTAGTGATTATCGACTGCTAGACATGTCTAACCTTTTGAAATTTTTAGGTGGATAGAAGTGCCGATACTCTTGCGACCTTTTGTAAGTGGATTGTTTGTGAATCATTCGCAAATATATTTTTAAAAATGGAAGAGGATTTCAATTGCGGGTGCTGGAAGCTTTTATTACTTGGTCTTTGGCGTCTGAATCGACCTGGCAGATGTTTGCTCATGATTGAGTGTGTAATCATATACGAAAACGTCTTTTCATTGATAAACCTTAGAAAAACATAAGATTGTTCTCTGTTCTTTTTTATTATTAAGAGGAATCCACAAGCGTACTTAGGGAGGCTGAAAGTGAGTTAAAGGACATCGATCATTATTTTGATGCGAACAAGGCGTTTGCTTGGGACGATGAAACAACCGGATGTTCTGGACAGGTAGCCTGAGTGGCATAAATTTTAAATGTTTATCCAGTATGGGAATGTTGATTGGTACTTTCTATGACATTGTTCAGCAGGATAATACTTGTAACCGGGTTCCTTGTTTTCTCTATGTTGTCCTCCTAACGGATTGGTTTGCTAAGGCCACACAGAACAATGGCAGCTGCTGTTAGGTCTAGCGTGATGGGAGCCCATGACATCCTTCAAGGCCTTAGAACTCTGGGCGCTGTAAATGGACTGAATAATGAAACGATCGTTTATGAGCCAGCATTGAAGCACGTATGCACAACGAATTATGAATGCCACTAGCAGCTGCACTTTGTCGATTATCTTGTTGAAGGTTCGACTGCCAAATAATGACCTTGTGCATGGTCCCCTATGTCGTATTATTAAGTTAGTGGCATTCTTGTCAATCGTTTGGCAATTTTTCAACGAAACTTGCTGGGTAATAAAAATGAGGATAGTTATACATGTCATGGAATTTGTTTTTTTTTTTTAATGTCTTGGCCTTTTGATGTTGACACGTTAGAGAAATTTCTTAAGGCCTCGCGAAATAAGATATATTTTTGTAATCAAAAGTCGAAATTTCTTCCCGTGTAAGCTACCTGCACGGTTGTGCTACAGTGTGTCTTGTAATCGTTCCAATTTTTCAGAAATCACAAGTAGAGATGAAGGGGGAAAGGGTGGAGGCCATGGAAGACGGAGCTGATCTGGAAAAGGTGAAAGAGTTGGTCTAGGGGATCTGATAACATTCCCAAAACTACCTTATTACTGAGACAAAGAGGGTTGCAATATTTATACTTGCCTAATTATAATCAAGCCCACCCTACATAAAACCATTGTTATTGAAGTCCTTCAAATTATACAGCATCAACTTAGAGACACTACTAAAGCTGAGTTAAAAATATACTCGTCATCCTCTCCAAATTACCTTGTCCTCAGGAAAGTAAAATTGCCGCAGTAATAGTGTCAGCCTATTCCACACTTATAAAGCCATCTATTGATTTTTCTTTCTTTCTTTCTTTCTTTCTTTTTTTTTTTTTGATTAAAAACAACCGCGAAGCCTCCATTTTGTATACAAAGAGCCGAATGAACAACTTGTTGAGCTCCACAACCCTTTTTCGTCACTTCATTCATTGCTACCAGTTTTTGCTAGTACTACACAATAACCACATTAAGCGCTCGTAAAGATAGTCATTTTGAGAGTCCGGAAAAAAACATTTCTCCATTTTCCTTGTTTTAAAATTAAACAAAAAAAATTTGTAATAAATTATATCTTATCAGTTGGTGTTGAGATGTTCATGAACTGTAGTAATTTTTCATTGTTGGCAAAATTTAAGATTAAAATAAAAAAAATATTTTTATAAAAAATTAGAGCTCTTCATTGGGTGGCGAGATCTTCGTGAGACATCGTAGTAGTTTTTCAGTTTAGTGTTGCGGTGGATGCAGATGATTGGTGGAAAATTGAAGCGGAAGCGATGAAGGCGGCTAGATCAGTCTTCCAACCCGCTGAAAGGGAAGGCTGGTGATTTATCTTTCCATACAAAACATTATCTTCTTCATGGGGTGAGCTTTAAAAATTTCATCATATGAACCTGAATAAGCTCTTACGGTGGTAACAAACCCAAACCTCAATTGCATGATCTATTGCCTATAATATATGCTAGAGCCGTTTTAATTTGTGGCAGCGACTTGCTTACGCATTTGAATTATTTTTCTAGAAAAAAGAAAAAAAGAAGAAGAAAAACAATCGGCATTGAACATCACCCATGTTAAAGGAGGGGGGGGAAAAAAAGAAAATGAAAACTTGTTACAATTAAAAGGAATTGCAAGTGCTCCAAAGGAAACTATCAGCATTTCATGAGTCCGGCATGAATTAATTATAAGCTAAATTTAGTCTATCAAATTAAATTGCCCACGTAACCACGTTACGTAAAGAGACTTGGAAGTTTCTCCTAAATACATCATCTTTATCACTTCCCCGCACTACTCCTAAGTATATATACACAATACATATTATATGATGTGAACGTCACTAGCTTTTCCAACTTGTATACGAGGAGTTCAAGTGATATATCACGTGTTTCAACAAAATAACAAGGATGCATATCATCATACACAAACAAATCTTTCCATCTTAAACGAAGTGGACACTTTGGTGATGTCCCCACCATACAATCAAATGCTCAAATCTCCGGCCAAATTCACTTGCAGCCTAGCCTCAATGCATTTACCATCATTTCTGCAAGGGTCTTAAGGACCATCTTGTCCTGCTGCCAAACCTTTTTTTTTTTTTCAGAACAGTTGCTGCCATATATACCTACTGGTGAGTACTCGACTAGTTAGCCTATCCACTCTTTCCATCTCAACGTAAAAACATTAATTAAGTTTGGTGGAGCTATTAACATGAGTTTGGTGTAACAATTCAATGAGAACTAGCTACTTCAGTTCTACTAATGCTTCCAAGTTCCATCCAGTGGTCCATCACTGTGCCTTACTATAGGTCTAAATGCATGCACACATGTGATGATAACACACAACAAATGCACTTGCATTGTCACTCCCTCCTTGTCTACTCAATTCCAACCCTTTTACACTGTTCGGACGCACAGTTTGACACCAACTCCTGCTCTTCTTCTAAACCCACTGACAGAAAAACAGCTCAACAGAAAATTAAACCTAGCTAAACGTAAGGAGGACAGTTTCTAAATTGTACTGCTGGCCTAGTAACTGTAAATGAGATGGGTGTATAAAGTTGATAAAGAACTAAAGTAAAAACAGACTTGGAATCACAATTAACTTTGGAGAATCTGGCGACCCTTTTCACAATATAAATTTGTCGAGGCCAAATAAAGATTACAGCCGCTGAGGGGTTACGTGGAGGGGAAGGAGCGCTACAAGTTAATGAGTCCTCTTCTATCGTCGTCCTTCTCCTGCTACTATTGCTCTGTCGTTGGCCCACACTCCACCTTGCCTCTTCCCTCACCCCAAGTCCCAACTCTTTATATTTTTTGATCTACACTTGCAGTTCGTAGAATAAAACGTTGCCCTCCCGAGTGGCCGATTTCTATCTTCCTTTGCTCTAGTTGTCTCTAGACAACAAGAATGGTGGGGCTGAGTATTGTTCTTGAATCCAACAACAGCCCACAAGTAATCAGCAAAGTCTCCATCTCTAGCCCTTCTTCCGGGTCATCTCATCACAACTCCAATTCTCCTACTGCCTCCAATTTCCTGGACGTTTGTTCTCTCTGCAAGAAGAAGCTATTTCCCGGACAAGAAATCTACATGTACCAGTAAGGGTCAATCCTGTTATTCCTAGTCTATCAAACGGTCAAGCTATTCTTGAATTTTAATCTTAACTTATGATCTGAACTTGCACCAAAAGTTACTCAAAGCTCAACTACTTTATTTTTATTTTCTGGGTTTTACAGAGGAGACAGAGCATTTTGTAGCTCAGAGTGCAGAAGTATACAGATATTCATGGATGAAGAAAGAAAGGCTGTTTGCCAGTAAGAACTGCTGCTATGTTGTTGTTTATGATGCCCGTTCTCTCCCTTCCGCAGTGAAATGCACCAGTAGCAACCAGAGTTGTTTCTTCTCGGTGATAGACACCATCAATCAAATCTTTATATATGTCGTACACGAAGGTGGGGGAAAAAAATAGAACTGACTTGATAAAAACATATGGGCATCCTAAGATCTGCTAAAGGATTATTAGAGAGCACGATTAGTGTTTTCACCTTTTCGGCCTATCCAATCCCCTGACATCTAATGTAATTTACGAAATTTGAGAGTTAAGTTGTTTGATCTAAATACCTGCTACTACTCAGATGCCGGCTGAGCTATCTTCTGTTCCTAACACCTAAGAATTACAAAGTATGCAAATTAAATGGTTGGGAAAAAAATAGTTTCATTTCATCCCAGCTTCTCGTATAAGTATTCTTAAATCTAATAGTAATGTTTACAACTTAAACGCCTATTTGGATCGCTTCTGAAGATAAGAAATGAAAATATTTAAGTTCATTCTGCAGATTGCTTATTTACCATCGTTTCATTTCGCTCTTTTTATGTGGACAACATGCATTACGGTCTTTAAGGTTTCAACTATATAGTGAGAAACAGTTGGCTAATTCCTACCAATAAAAAAGTAATGTCTTAATTTTACACCTAGCAATCGCTGACCCCTGCTGGAATGTGAGTCAGCCCATAACCCTAGAACTAAAATGATGAAAATTTAGCTTCAAAATTATATGTCAGAATCTTCACCCAAACTCAAGATTCTATGGCTCTAGGAGGATCGCTAAAGACTCACAACTCACAGCATCCGAAGGCATTACCACATTTGACAACACCAAAAGAGAGGTGGGTCGCATCGAGCCGCACTTGCAATCAGAGAACCATTGAATCCCACAAGATACGCTGCTTACCTGCGAGTAAGGTCGTCGTCACATCATGTTTGTAAAGTTGGAGGCATATTGTTCGCGACTGCAAAGTTCAAAAACCACAAAATAACAAGAGGGTGCAAGCAGCACTTCTGCTAAGAATAGTTGATGCTTCTGTGTCAAACAAATAATGATCATATGACGTACTAGTAAATACCAGAACATTTTAAAAAGAACGAAAAGCAGTCATAATTGAAAAAAATTTACATCACAGACATATTGAAAAGCGCAAATTCCAATATTTCATCTAAGGCAATGGAAAAAAGTAGATACAGAACATTAAAAAAGTAGAAACAAGCCATAATTAATCTGTTACACATGTCCATCTTCATCATCAGCCCGACTTGAATAACAAGATTGCCTTTTGGTCCAAGTAAAAATACACGAAATGATTTGTCTCATGAGTCACATAAGAACCTGGGTACAAAAACACAAAAGAAACAAGATGAGAAACACTGTAAACTTCATACAACATTCATGTTTCTCTAACTATTCTCCTTAACATGCCAAAGGAAAAGATAAGCAGGGCTATAGAGAGTTATCATCATCATTATCCGTGTCTTATCATATTATCCCAGCTCACCAACATGAATTTTAGCTCACAAAAACTATCAACATTCACAATCTTCAAAAGTGCATTGAGTGTACACTTTGGTTTAGCGCAAGAGTAACTAAAGGTGTTCAGTCATCACCCAACATTTAATCAATTGAAGCCACTTTTCAACCAAACGTGATCATAAGAGATGTCATTTCTAGTCTATCTATTTCCATGTACGAAAAGTTAAGAAATCAACATATAATAATCGAGAAATTGCAATAGAAATGAAAAAAGCGAGGTGTGTGATGATTTTGAAATCTTTTCTACTAGGCAATCTATTATCCTTATGCATGCGGGAATTTTTCTTGTTGTTCGATTTTTGGGAAAGGTCCAAACCAAAGGCGCTTCTTGAATAAAAAAAGTGTTTAAAAATTCTGATTGTCGATATCCTTCAGATTTTGGCTCTTCAATGATCAAAGAGATTCAGCAACTAAAAGAATTAGATCGATTCCCGAAGCTGAAATGGATCCCCCATCCATAAGATCAAATCCAGAATAACCTAACTTCTAAATCTGCTCATGAGAAAGGTCGAAGATACTTTGATTTTTGATCATGGAGAACTCGTTGATTTCTCCACAATCAAATTATATTTGATCGATACACCATTGTCAATATGAATTGAATGTTGAAAAAATAATAATAAATAAAAAGAAATACCATTGGGAAGTGATTCAGTAATTAAACCTTCGTGAATCAATTTTTGTTCTTTCATTCCGGGCAACCTCTTTGAAGTATCAACTAATGGAGGAGGGGTAATATTAAACAACTAGCCCTTCTTCCCTTTTTGAGAAATTATAAGTTGTGGATCCAAGACACATGAGCAGAGGGATTACCATATATAATATAAAATTTCTCCTCCAACGCCTTCTAGTCGATCTTCACGATCTGTCATCCTTATAAATAGGGATGCTATTGTGATCCAATGCGAGCCCCTCCTCGGGCGGATTCCTCCTTTTGCTCCTCAGCCTACGGGGTATTTGCAGCCATTTCCAGTTATTGTTCCCCTCCCAAGGCAGGTTCTTACTCGTTACTCACCCGTCCGCCATTGGAAACACCACTTCCAGTCCGACTTGCATCTTTTCAACCAATCGTGATCAACAATGCTGGGAACCATTCAATCCCACTATGTAAGATTGAATTAGTATAAAAAGGTAAAAATTATCCAGTCACGCCAATTCAGGGTGTTTGTGCGTGGACTACTGAACAAGAAGTGAAGCTTTGTCCACATTTGGCAACAAGAACCTGCATCAATTTATCATAAGCAACATTATCCTGGAAGCTATCCCGTTACTTCATTCCTCCTACATTTTGTCATGTGTTGGTGAACTACCCTCACAAATTAATAACCTGACGATATTAATAACAGTCTTCCCTACCACGACCAGCTTTGGATATCAAATTAGTACATCTAAAACAGTGAGAATACACAGCACATGGATCATGGGTAACTACCTACGTTTTAGTTTATTAATTTGCAAAGTCACTCTTAACCTAGAAGCACCACGAATCCTAATGCATAGATGTTGGATGCGTATGCACGGAACAATAAAGCCCTGAGATTAAAGGACATAAAAATATGTTAAATTGTGACAAAAGCAAGCGACTGTTATCCTCCCTGTCAAAAAAAGAGAGAATTTTAATGGAAACACTCACAAAATAATGATAAAATCTTGGACAGTTTTTATAACCTGAGAGTCAACGACAAAGAAAATCACCCAAGAGAAGCAGATACCAGATCAATTTCAAATATCAGAACTATGCACTGCAGGATCGATCCACACATAGAATCCCCCCCCCCCCTCTCCCCAAAGCAGCCGAATTTCACACCCATATATTTCCAAACGAACAACAGACAGCAGATGATTTAAAAAATAAAAACAAAACACTTAAAATTAAAACCGACGGAAGATGAAATCAAAGGGGGATCTGAACCAAGAGAGAGAGAGAGAGAGAGTACCAAAATTGCGGCCAACGATGCAGTGCCAAGTAGGACCGTGCTTCTTGTCGAACTCCTTCTTGATAAACTCGGCGATGTCTTTCTCCACCGAGTGCTTCTCGATAGCCTGCAACAGTAAACCCTTCCTCATTGAAGAGAAAAAGCAAACCTCAAAGCGAGCGAAGAAAGAAGGAAAGAAGAGAATCGTTTTCAAGTACCAGGAGGGCGCAGTCGATAGCCTCCCTCTGCATGTCGTCCCGCATATCGGCGCTCTTGACGGTGACTTTCTTGGACTCGCCGGCGACGACGATGGCCTTGCGGTCGTCGTCGGAGGCCCTGCCCCCGCCCCTCCTGCTCTCCTCCGTCATCTTCTTCGTGGTCGGCCCACACCACACTCGACCTCCCACTCACTCGACACTCACTCGCTCGATGATGATAGTAGCGACGAACAAGAGGCGAAGAGGAGGAGGGGACGCCCTCTCACTGTTTGTTGATATGCCTCAATGAAAAAGTGGACTCGGAAGCCGGAACTCGCGAGGGTTCTTGTCTTTGAAAAACCAAAACCCGAAAACAGGAGTGGTCGTGCGCTGCGTCGGTGCACTTTATTATTATTGTAGACGAGGGGCTAATGGAATCTAGCTTTTCAACAAATTGGGCGGAGGATTCTACCTGGCTTTACTTAGTTAGCCCAACAGCACCCTGATCTACAAATGCAAGTCCCCATCAGCTTCAAATAAACCACTCACCCGCTAAATGTACTCTTGCTAATTTGTCATTTTAAGAACAAATAAATCCTTTTATTTATGATTCTCTACTTACTCCTTAGTCAGCTGTAAGCCCTACTAGCTTATTTTTCTTCCAATTTTTGCAAAATTACTTTTTAAAAATAATTTTTATGTTATTTTCAAATAAAAAATAACGAATGCTTATCTAATTCTAACAAATATATTGCCATAATTTTAATATTAATCTTAATGAGTAAAAACTGTTAATTATTTAATGATATTTATCTTTTGAAGATTTTTAGTTTGATGTTTTCCTTAATAATAAATAACAATATTTGTGTAAATAAGTAAATAAATAAAAATCAAAACTATGTAATATTAAGTAACAAACTTTAATATGAGTAGTATAATTCTAAGTGCATTAAAATTTATCCATATTTTTTAAACTCTCTTCATAATAATAATTTAAAATTAAGTACATATTAATTCGACCACAAAATTATTGTGGAGGCAAAATCATCCGAAAAAATGACTGAAATGAGATCAAAACTAAAAAAAAAAACCTTAAACACTTTACCATGAGGCGATTGGTAACTCTTAAGATCATTTTACATTTATAGTAGCAATATTAACACAAAAATATATAATTATATGTACAAATTAAGATTATTAATGATTTAAATAATAGTAAGTTTTATGGGGCATTGTAGTATACAATAAATAAAAGTTAAATTGGCCTAAAAAAGAATAAAATTTACACAATCTGGTTTTCAATAAAAAAACTATTTAAATCCTAAAAAAGAATAAAATTTACACAATCTGGTTTTCAATAAAAAAACTATTTAAATAAATGTGTGGCCCCTTGTCACGAGTTTGGGTTTAGATCTTCTCGTTTGTTGCTCCATATATTAATGCCTACCAATTACCCTTTTATAACTATTAAATTAATTATAATGATTTTTTCGTAACTTACAATAATTGGGTGGTTAGAAATAAAAGTAGTTGAGTGCAATTGTATATTTAGTTATATATATATATTTTTAATTATTTTTGTTCTAGGCTTGCAGCACTCGCCAAAAGGGGCCACTAGCAGCTGCCACTGTCGAGAAATGAAATGAGACTTGTAATGTTTTGATTTTAGAAATGGGAATGCCCTGGCAGGGTGTACCCATTCCCCTCAACAAGAAAGCAATTTGGCGATGCACCTGCATCAATGGGCCACCCTTCCCATGCCAATCCGCAGAGCTGCCAATCATACATTAAAAAAATATGCCACAAAGCTTCCACGTTTGAGGCGAAAATGAATGATAGTGGCTCGCTCTAAGTCTGATAATTCGAGGGATGAGTGAGTGACTCAAATCTATTTTTTTAAGTTAATTGCTGCACAAGTTGATACCGACCTCTGGCAAGCTACTGCCCCCCATGCCTGAGACCCTGGACGAGCTTCCTACTCACATTTGTAGCTAATCCAAAGTTAGTGTGTCACAGCCTTGAATGCAAACAGTTGTTTAGACCAGCTATTATATATATACAATTACAGCAGTTTTTTCGGTAGCCTAGCAAATGTTGGAAGATAGTCCCTTTGATTAGGAGGTCCTCGACTATCGCAATTTAAAATAATGGGGTACTTTTGAAGAAATATATATTACTGGAGACCAATATTTGATTTATAAATATCATTAATTTCAAGAGCTACAATAGATACAAAATATGCATTAACGTTGTAAATTGATTAATCTTTCACTTGAGCGAAATTGGGTAAAGCATGTTTGGTTGGTATAAAAATAATATAAATGAAAAAAATTCATAGGAAAATATAATGAAATAAAATAATATAAAAATTTTAATTTTTTTAATATTTTTTGATAGCAAAAAAGATGAAAATAAAATTTATTTTCACGTGCATGAGTCTCCTACAAATTTTTCCATTTTTTTATTTTTTATAAAAAAAATATTACTTATAAAATTTTGATTTTTATTTATTTTGACTAACATTAAATTTTCTTTTGATTAAATTTCAAGACATACAAATATAAAAAAATTTACCTCCAAATTTTATATATTCTTCCATATAATCTCAAGACAACCAAACATATCCTAATTAAGCTTTCACGTGCTCCCAACTAGTTCTAAAAAAATTCAATGGCCAATAGTGATATAGCTCTAAACAAGTAAGAGGAGAGACATCAAGAAAGAAACAAATCATACAAAGGTAATCAAAGTTAGACCTTAAATTTTTTATTAAAATTATTGTAAATTGGGATGAACTTACATATTTCAAAATGGTGAATTATCTGCATTTACTTTTCCATTAATTTGAACAATATACTCTCACGAAGTGAAACGGTTGTTGCTACTTTTAGGCACTCCCCCCACATTTTCAAAAATACAATCAAATAAAATAAAGATTATCACAAGCATTATTATTTTAGAGCTGAAAACTGTAAATTAAAATGATTATTTTGAATCCGTGATTCATAGAAAATGGGCATAACATATACTAAAGCGGTAGCCAAAAAATTAAATGACATAAGAAAACTATAAAATTGATTACTTTAAGAAAACGCGTGTCAAGGGACTTCGAAGGATAGAGAAGCTCTAACCAACTCCAAAGCCTGAAATCAAATAAAAAAAATTGAATTCGTATAACACTCCAAATTTGGTTTACGTTCGTGAACCGAACCAGCATGTTACGGCCCAGGTTAGGGCGGCTAACCCAAACCCAACTCGTACGGATCCAATCTCGACGACTTAAGATGAAGATGTGACTTGTCATACATGCATAAATCTATTAAAACATAACATGATACTACATGGATGACTTAACAATCAATTCATACAAAATCAATAATTTTAATAAAATAAATAAATATTTTAAATTTAAAATGGACAAAATTCTCCCTAAAAATGTAATTAGGGGCTACCCTGTTAACATAGCATACATACAAGCATATAACACATATCAAAAACTACCTTCACACAGGCTGAACTACTATAACTCACCCTGAAGCTTGGGTCTCAACCCACCTGTGTCATCATTCATATTTCTCGCCATAGCGTTTAATCATGTCATCACATCATCATACTTTTCCTTTTCCCCACATTAGTACTAATATAATAAAATCATAAACAAAATATTAAAGAATCATTCACCAAACATTTGTGTGTGTGCAGAAGATCTTATTACTCCTCCGTCCCGCTGGTACATCTATCTCGTACTCGCCACCTACATATAGTACAAAAACCATCAATAACGAGCATTACTGGTCTAAAATATAATTAATAACAAACTGGCTATGAAATCAAACTCTCATATGAAATAAAAATGTATATAATCCTCGTGAACTCTTTGAAGGGCATCTACTGAGCTGCAAACCTGATAACGTCTGCAGACCCGATAGCGTCCCGAACTGACTGAACTGCTGCTGCTGTTGCCTCTCTCGGCATTTTCCTACTTTATTTTCTGGTCTCAAATCTTAAGCCCTCTCCTTACTTCCATATTTCTCCTGGCCTTGAGCACGAAGACTGAGTACTCTTAGATAGTCGCCTTCAATACTCTTTGAACCACAAGTCATGATATGCGCTATACTAAACAGTACATGTAAACTTCTATGTTCTCCAGGTGTGAGGAACTCAAACGTGGAGTTGTCAGGATTCCTCGGGAATGGAACAGTCCGCTGGCACTAATTTAGAGGCCGCTTTGATTGTCACGGCATCCTCTGTATGGTACATACAACCGATTTCTCCATCTCTCGTCTCACTGAAAAATCGATAAAATATATATAGGCATGAGAAATGATTTATAAAATAGGCCCGAAGGCAACTTGTTGTAGATCTTATTTTCAAAATCATTCTCGAGGGATCTCATCCTCGAGGGTTATTAATTTGGAAAACAAGTTAGCTAAATGACCAGAATTAATTGGGATCCGATAAAACGCCACTTAACTCGTCCTGCTAATCATAATCAAATACAAAAGCGAGTTCTAATGGACCTGGTAGAAGCTCAAGTGTGTCATTGCGCCTAGGCGACGAGTTCCTACTCCGTACCTATACATCAAATCTAAAGCTAACGCCCGCTAACTAAATGATGCATCAACTCAATAAACATCACACCCAATACAATTATCATCGAACAAGAAAATCAAAACCATTAGTGTATATAATTCTAAGTCATCCTATTCATACCAATTTTATTATATTTTTCTAAATTACATCATGCTCAATTATCATGATCAGACTTGATCTATCTCATTATATCACTTACTATTCATCCCATACTCAATCACATCATGCAACTTATCACTTCATTCACATTTAGGCATTTATCATATCAATTACTCAACCCTAGCATGTTTTCTATCAATTATCAATTTTAAATAACAAAATTGAAGGTAATTATACCTCGCGTCGTCGGCAATCAGCGACAGCTAGGGTTTAGTTGTGTGTACGTTTTGAACCTCGAATTTGGAGTTCCACGGCGTCTGAAGCTCGATCAGATTTGACTGGGTGAACTCCGCGGAAGATCCGATGAAATCCGTCAATTCGGTTTTCCGGCTAGTTTCGGCAGTTTTCTGACAACTGAGTAGTTTTCCGGCAACTTTCCGGCAGTTTTCTGGCAAGTGTCACCGACGGCGTCTACTGGCTGGATAGGGACCGTATAGGGTATCATCGGAACCAGCTTGGCGAGCCCGACGCGTCTGTAGTGTTGACACGGCCAATGGAGGTGGCAGCTAGCCGGAAAATGGAAAAAACAGGGTAGCCGCGATGGGTGGCTAGATCCGGCCGACCACGGCGGCGATCGGTTCCGATTCCGATCGGGGACGGCCGCTGGGTGGTCGGTGATGCCGAGGCGGCCACTAGACGGCGGTGGCGACGGTCGTCGGTGGTGCGATCAGCGACGGAAGCGCGACGCGAGGGAGTGGCTTCCTCACATCATGGAGGCTAAGCGACAGTCAGGCCTGGCCGGGGGGCATGGCGACGGCGTGGTGGGGCGGAGCGGCGCTGGTCGGCAGTCGGGCGGTGCCAGCAGTGACGGCAGCGGCCACACATGTGGGGAGCGGCGCTAGGGTTTGGAAGAAGAAGGCATCGGGGGAGAAGAAAAAAGGGTTCTGTGGCAAATTTGTAAATAATACTTGACTCGATTCCATCTTGAGTCAAAATAATTATTTACTCGTAATAAGTTCTAAAAAAATTCAGAAAAATCGGGAAAAATCCCATAAAATAAAATAACTACCAAAACATCATAATGACATACTCTATAACTATCAACCCACCTAAGCTACCCGTAACGCGTCTTAATGCGGTTAACGGCCTAAAACTAATTCTACGATCAAACTGCATGATAAAAAAAATTATACTGCATACTCTTATATATTCTGATAACTCATTCTTTTTTGCTATATTTATGACATTATCATAATATACTTGGGTACACATGACCCCTTATGGCTCATATATATGACCGGCGTCGACTCAATACACGTGTTCTGAAACATATTGGACTAAAAAATAACGATCGAATCGACCGGTTCTAAATATAAAATCCTAAATCGAATTGTAGGTTTTACATGTAGGTACATTCATAAGCTAAGACGGTTAACAAAAATTTAAGATCATTTGAGGAAGTTGTTTTTAATTTTCCTCATCCATATCTAGTTATCAATTTATTAATAAAAAATAATTTCAAGCCAAGACTAACTGGTAGAAAAAAGGCTACCAGCGATTACACATGCATTCGCTGAAGACCAAAAATCTGGTTGTTAAACAAATTTGCGATTGGAGTTGCGATCAGAATATGCAGTCACAGGAGATGGAGTCGTTAATAACTTTTGCAACTAGCTGCTCTTCTAGTTGCAAAATTTGAAACGGTAAAAACGGACACTTTGTGATTTCAAATATTACAACCGTGCTAAGGATTGCAAAAGCGATTGCTAATAATTTTGCGTCCGAAATTACGGTCACATATCTGATCACAATTTTAGTTGTGACCGCAATTCCGATTGCATGACAAACTCCCGATCTTAAAGATGGTCTCAATGTTGCCGCAGACGACCGTAAGGTCAACACAAATGAAAAAAATTATTTGTTTAATTTTGTTGCTCCCGGTTAAACACAATATATTAATTAATAGCGCCATAATTGAAATATCACATGACTAATATGAATTGAATCTTAATTATATAAAAATTATTTATTAAATACATTAATATATTAAGTAATATGTCAGACTCAACAGCGAGATATATACTTAGATGATCTAGCCTGTCAAGTCTCGACGAGCCCGTGCGATCCCTGTCAATATCCAATAATTTTATCCCTAGTGCCCCCGGTTTGACAAGCTCCAATGCCATTTGCCAGCTCTAATTTTTTCATTCGCCCTTGAAACAGGAGCCACGCTGTCCTCGAGCTCGATCACCACAGCGTCGGGGGGTAGCTCATATTTCTGCCTTGCTGGATCGTCCTGAAAGGTGCCGACTTCTGTAATCCTTCTGGTTGTGAAAGTTCCTCAATTCTTTCAACCTGATATCCCACAATTTAGAATACAAACAAAATAACAAAAATTATGTCATGCACATGATGAAAAAAAGAATATGTACACATTATATTCTCTACCTGATCATCGCATATTTGCCCATCCCACTACTATCTAATGCTTGTGACTATAAACTAAAATCTTTGCAAGTATAAACCACTTCTATTATACACTTGATTAAACTTCTGTTTGATGATATCCCACAATTTAGAATACAAACAAAATAACAAAAATTATGACGCGCACATAATGACAAAAATAATATGTACACATTATATTATCTTCCCGATCATCGCATATTTGCCCATGCTTGTGACTAAAAACCAAAATCTTTTCAAGTATAAACCAATTCTTTAATACACTTGATTAAATTGTACAAAAAGATGATGATCAACAATCCTAAGTATTCGTCCCAATAAACAAAATGAGATCAAAACCATAGTATGAGTCCAAAAGATTGTTAAAAACTCTCTTGGCAGCCAAAATGAAGTTGTAATAACTAAAAGAAACCTGTAATAAGTATTACGATCATTTCTTAAACTAAAAATTAGTTCAATGAATAAAATTTTCTCCTTAGCTTATATATGAGTCATCAATTTCATGTACAATTGATATGAGACAAACTTAACAATTTCCCTCTCACATATCGGCGACCTCAAAACTATCATTTGACAATTTTATTTTTATTAGACAGAATCCATATATTATCACTTTGCAATCTAATCTTAAATCATTAGACGAAACCCATAAAAGAGACTTTCACAATCAGCATAGAAAAATACTAAAACTCACCTGACTCTAATATTATTGTTGGATTTGGTATTTACCTACACTAAATTGTGGAAATCTCTTTTGTAGGTTTTGCTTGATAATTTTATGAAAATTTGACAAGTGATGATATCTAATGAAAATGAAATTATCAGACGATAATATTTTCAGGGTCGTCTGATGTGTGAAGGGGAGATTATTTGGTTTGTCACACATCAGTTGTAATTAATATTAGTGATTTATATACAGGCGAATGAGAAAACCTTATTCATTAAGTTAGCTTATGAATGAATGTTTGTAACTTATATATAAACTAATGAAAAAACTTTATTCTTCAGTTAGCTTATGAATGAAAAGAGACTCATGATATCTATTACGAACTTTCTTTAGTTGTTGCAAGTCTCTTTTAATGCCCAAAAGGCTTAACAATGATATCATAATAATTGTTGAAGTCCTTCATCATATGATAAATATGACTAAGCAAATAAGAATAATTGTTGAAGTCCCTCATCATATGATGAATATGACTAAGTTAACAACTATGTAATCACTAGACCCAAAGTATAAATTAGTAGACTATATTATCTCTTTAAAAGTAGTGAACCGAAGCAAAAAATCTATAGTCTATTCTCACTAATAAATAAGATCTTACCCCAATAAATATTAGATATGGTATTAAATTGAGAGATTTCACAATCCAGAAAACTTCATCCTTTAAATTCTTACATTTGACCCGTTTATAGCCCCAACCCATGACCTTCTTTAGCATGTCCTTCTTTAGCATGTGAACAACAACCTAGCAAACGTCCCTAGTTTAGCCCAACACATAATCAGCTTACTTTAATACTATTTATAACCACCCGACCCAAAGTACAAATTAGTGGATTATGTTATCTATTAAAAAATGGTTAATCGAAGTTAAAAATTTATAATTCATTCATACTAATAAATATAATCTTATCCTAAAAAATATTGAATGCGGGATTAAGTTGAGTGATTTCACAAATCACAAAAACACGGAGTTACTATTAGTGGTATGAGAAATTCGAGAAGAATTATGAAAGACAAAAAAGAGATTCGCGAAGAATTGTAGAAGACGAAAGAGAGATTCACTGATGAGAGTTTTAATGCTCAAAGAGGAGCATTTGGTGTTAACTCTTTATATTTAAGATATTGGTTGTATTTTATGTGTAATATTTTGTATTCATTATCTATAAGTATATAGTTTTATATAGGTGTACACAATTGAGTGTGATATTATATGCTTTACTTGATTTTGTAATGAGGTTATCCCTTTATCTCTCAAAGAAGGGAGAGCCTCTCCTCCTAAAAGTATGAGTCTATCCAATTAGAATTTATTTTCTGGTTTGAAGTTATGAGTTTTCTAATTTAATTGTTTTGTCTGGTTGAAGATATGTCAGTTTCATCCGATGAAAAATATTGTCACACAATGATGAGATAAGTTTTATTTGATCCAAATTATCTAGATGTTGTATCGGATTTTGCTTGATGTTAGCAGATGGTTTGCAGTTTATCCTTCAATTGTGGAGGTCCTATGTTAAATTTGTGTATGCTCTATCTTTTATATTTTATTATTTTATCTTGTCAAGCATATATGCTCTGTATCTTTTATATTTTATTATTTTATCTTGTCAAGGATACAACACGAAGGTGAGTGAAGATCTCAATAGGTGGTTTATTATTCCCCCCTAACAAGTATCATTTTTTCAAGGTCAAAATTTGATATTTATATTAAACATTCAATATAAAACGTCTTACATAAAAAAATATTCAAACTTCTAAGTGGTTCTTAACTTTTAATCACCAAAATTATACTTAAATCTTATATAATTAATTAAATTGGAAATCAAATTTTTATTATTTTCAATAGATAATATTTTTTAAAATTTTATTAATAATATATGAAGAAATATAAAGTAATTTGAAATGCAACGATTAGTAAACATGTAATTTTAAACACAATTTTTTCAAATATAGTTCATTGAAATCAATTTGCAATTATCAAAAACAAAAATTATATAAAGAAATTTTAACTATTAAAATATAATTAGTTAAAAATTCTTATTTTGAACAATTAAGTTTTAGGCGAATATGAGAGAAAAAACGAAAAAAATTGGATAGAAAGGAGAGAGATTTGTAGAGTTAGAATCAACATCCTACAAAGAGGATTAAAGATAGATTATAAGTTTAAAAAGACTCAATTATATATAGAGATAAATGATAAAAAATTGAATTATTTTTTTAATATAATTTGATTAATCACCTATTAATTGTCGTCTTGTAATATTCCTAATCCCACTGATAGGATTAGATAAGCAAATGGTTGGGATTTTCAAGCTGAATCTCAAACGTCTTTTTGAGTTTCTACGACGATGAACAAACACGATCAACACAAACAAATAAAGGCTCACGAAGTGTGGAATGTGAAAGGAAAAGTGCTGGCCATTGAAACTTGCCTCTCTTCGGAAATATTCGCAGCAGTGAAGTATTCCTGTATGTCCCAGATGAAGTTCTCTAGGTCCTTGGCCGACCTACTGCCCTCAAACTTCTTCACCACATGACAACCGAACTAACCAATCCTCTAATAGCTTTTGCCATCACGACTTTTTTTAAAGAACTGCTCCTCATTCAGATCAACCAACCACTAATAATCATAAAATGAATAGGAAGGTAGAGAACCTGAGAAACATATTTTGGCAAAACAATCACAACTGTGACGATCCAGTGTAGATCGCAGTGCGCAAATGTGGTGTTTTCCTCACAACTTTGATTTCTTCTTCGTGCCCAAACCCAATAGGCAACCCTTCCCAACGATGTTGCCGGCAAAAGAACACAACTCTAGGCTTTATATAAATGCACATGCCCGACTTTTGATATTGAGAGTCGTGGTCCAATGGTGAGCGTAACTCGATTTTGACATAATTATAAATATAATACTGGTTATCATAATGAATTTATAGCCCATACATAATGAATTTGCTTCAACCAGGTCAAATTATATTTAATTAAAATTTAAAACTGTATAAAAAATATTTTATTGAATATTGAATAAATTTTATCATTAATTATTTTATTAATACCGGTTATTCCGTGATTTTTACCAAGAAAATTGGATTTTTAAAAAATTTAGGATTTAAAATAATACAGATTAAATTGGTACGCATGCTTAAACCAACTAAATTTGAATGCGGTGTTTGGTACGCAGGGCGGTGTTTGACAAGTTTGAGTCGGTAATTTATATATATATATATATATATATATATA
>JAVDBV010025396.1:0-10493 GCA_032619315.1 Piper longum
GGCTAGAGAAGATGGCCACCGGTGGCAACGGCGATGCTGTCTCCGACAATGAGGGGGGCGGAAGACAATTAGGATGCATGTGGGGAGGAGAAAAAAAATAGAGTCAGGGTGGAGAAGAAGGAAAGGGCAATGGTAATTTTGTAATAAAAACTTGACTCGCTCCAGACTCGAGTCAATATTAAGAAATAAATTTTTAAAAAATATACAAAATAATTATGATAAAATACAAAAAAATAAAATATGCTAAATAAAATAAAATGACATGTTCTAGTCCTATTAACCCACCCAAAAATAATAAATAACGAGTCTTAATTGTAAAACCCGTGATTCGAATTAGGGTTTTATAATCTAAACCGGTCGGTTCGACTCTTATTTTTAGTAGGGTCAATTTCAAAACACGTGTATTGATCCGAAGACGGTCTTGTATTATGAACCATGAGAGTCATATATGCCCAAATATATGATGATAATGCTATCAAGACATCAATAAAATGAGTTATCATAATATATGAGAATATGCCATATTTTTCTTTATTTATTTTAATTAAATCGTAGAATTATTTTTAGGGCGAATAACGTATTAGGACACGTTATGGGTAGTTTGAGTGGGTTATTAGTTATAGAGCATGTCATTAATATGAATTATATTTTATGAGATTTGTTTTCTAGATTTTTATAATTATTACGAGTTAATATTATTTTTGACTCGAGCCAAAGTCGAGTCAATTTTTAATTACGAGACAATCATTTGTTTTTTTAGATGACCAATTGTTTTTCTAAACAACTGTTTGTTTTCGTAGATGACCATTTATTTTCCTAGACGACCATTCATTTTTCTCTGACATTTATATATTTCACACATTTGTCATCAGTTTCCATCATCCTTCTCACTCAACTTCTTCTCTTTATTCCTTCCCTCTTCCCACCTATCCTCACTCGAGCCAGCCACAATTGCATATGATTGACGATTAGGTATAAAATTTTATTTAATTATTTAAAATTGATATTTATTATCACAACATGCTAGGATAAAGAAAAGAAGACATGAAGAGAAGGGGAGAGGGTTAATGTATAAATAAAAAGGGTAGTAAATGCCCTTCACGCTATAGGCTACTATGGATAAATAAAAAGGGTGGTAAATGCTTTTACGCTATAGGTTGCTAGGGGAGGGGGGGGGGGGGGGGATGGGGAGTTATTTTCAAAAGCGTAAGAGCATTTGCCACCCTTTTTATTTATCCATAGTAACGTATAGCGTAAAGGGCATTTACCACCCTTTTTATTTATGTTTTAGCCATCTCCCCTTCCCTTCATCTCTTGTTTTCTGGGTTAATTTGATCTTGTTTGCCTTTCCTTTCTTTGGTTTCAATTTCTCTTTTGATGTTGTTGTCGATGGGTTTGTAGGTTGTCATCTTCGCAATTTGCAGGTTAGCTTCAATAACTTCTTACCATACCATTGTATTATCATGCTACATGCATTTTATTCATGATCACAGACCATGCATGCAACGAGTTCATTAATCTTGTTTATAATCAGCTCTTCTCTTTGTGCCTTTAATTTCTCTGATGAAAGATTGTTTTTTTTTCTTTGTTTTCTCCATGATCTTCACCGATAGAAGATAAAGACTGTACATCTACTCTCTATCGGCGTTTTGGACAGTTACTTGTACTACTTGAGCAAGAATGTATGGGCAGGTATTGGCGTCCAATATGAGACTAGCAAACATGGGCTCCAACGAACCTTTCTTCTCCTCCCCAATTCCCAGCCCTTCAAATCTCAAATTCATGGACGCCAACATCCCCTTCCTCCACTCCGGTAAGTCATCATATCCTTTTCACGTCCTCACCTTTCTCTTCACGACCATATTGAGAAGATAATAATATTGTTGTACACATGAATGTATGGTTTGAAGTTCATCAAGAGGGAGGGGTGAACATTGGGCTAATAGATCAAGAACAAATCATGCAACAGGATGAACAACAACAATCGATTCAGAAGAAGCCCTACCGCCACCACACCGATAGGCAGATTCAAGAGATAAGTGTAGACCACCCTACTCTCTCCTTTTTCATCTCTTCCTAGCATATTCTATACGTGTTTTTACTGATGGAACAATGGTGATTGGTGATTGTCGTGTAGGGTGTTCAAGGAATGCCCCCACCCAGATAACAAGCTGAGAAAAAGGTCCAATATCTCGGCCTCACACCACGCCAAATCAGATTCTGGTTACAAAACCACCCGGATAACAAGCTGAGAAAAAGGTTGAAGCGTTTTGTCTTTTGTATGTTTTTCAGCCAGCCGACTCCATCGGCCTCTACATAATAACGTTGCAATATTAGGGCCTCCTTTGGTACTTGTTTGGGAGTGGGGCCGTGTCTTGGGTCCATTTTGTCTCTAATGGGGGGTGGGGGGATTACTGCTCATCGGTAACAAAGTAACCTATAGCGTGACATAGTAATGGGCATTTACCCCCTTTTATTTATACTTTTACCTCTCTCCCCTTCTCCTTATCTGTTATCGCTCCCCCAAACAAAAATCTTCGCTAAAAATCAACTCTGAACATAATTTTGTTGAATGTTGGATATAAATATATACAACCTAAATTAAATTGATAGAATTATGGAATATAAATTAAGGTGTAGAATTCAATATATTAATATCATAAATAAAAGTGTGAAATTCAATGTGTATATATTATTTTTGTAATTTCTCTTTTGTAATAGGTAAAATTGAAATTATAAAACCAAAAGTATAAATAAAGAGGTTATAGTTCCTAAATTCATAAGTAATTTTTGTTCTAGTATCCCATTGTCTACAAACTTTAGTCTTTTGTCCTGGTATTCCATTATCTATAAACTTTGATCTTTAAAAATTATTCTTAGATTTAGAAGATCAAAACCTAAGGTGGTAAAGAATCAATTTTCCTTATGAATTCAGGTACGCTTCCACTGTCTAAGTTTATTTATCTAATTTTATTTATTTGATGATTTGAAATGAATAATAATAAAGAATATAGTTTTAAAGTTTAGGATTATATAAATTAAAGCTTTTAACAAGTTTGACCTTCTTCACTAATTCCCCTCCCAAGTCTTCACAAAGAGAGATAATGAGGAAAATTTGCTCACAAGGTTGGTCTGTTTGGACGTATATAGTTGCGAGCAAGTTGTTCCTCCTTGTCGATTTTTGTCCTGTTTCTCTCCTTTCCTTGGTTTCTTTCTTCGTGGGTCTTTTGTTTGTTGTCGTTTACGTGCTTGTCCGGTAATTTTCATCTTCTCTACTTGCAGGTTTAGCTTCAATATTATCATATTATCTTTCTGCATGCACGTTTTTTCCCCATCATATTACATGGTACAGACCATGCATGCAATGAGTTCATTCATCTTTTACGCTCTTTTTTTCTCTTTGTACCTTTAATTTCTCTACTAAGTGATTTTTTTTTACTTGTTTTTTACATTATTTTCACCGATAGAAGATGAAGGAGTGTACATCTGCTCTCCAATTACTACTACTTGAGTAGCAAGAATGTATGGACATCTCTTTTCAACCAATATTGGACTAGCAAACATGGGCTCCTACGACCCTTTCTTCTCCTCGCCCATTGCCACGACTTCATAGACGCCAACATCCTCTTCCTCCACTCCGGTAAGCCGTCATCTCCTTACATTCTCACCTTTCTCATCACTAACATATTGAAACGATAATAATATTTTTGTACAGATATGAATGGATGGTTCGAAGATCATCAAGAGGGAGTAGTGAACGTTGGGAAAATAGAGAAACGAATCATGCAAGAGAATGATCAGCAACAACCCGAAAAGAAGTGCTACCGCCGCTATACCCAAAGGCAGATTCAAAAGATGGAAGCGTAAATTGACCACCCTACTCCCCACCTTCACCTCTTCCTGAACGCCTATTTTGCAGGTGGTGTTTTGTCTTTTGGTGTTGGTAATAATGGTGATTGTGGTGTTTGCAGGTGGTGTTTTTCACTCCGGTCTTACATGTTATTTTTCCAAACATATGCTCTTTTTGATTGCCTTGAAAGGCAATAGGTATAGATACGGTGGTTACGGTGGATTTTAAAATATTAGTTAGCCTCTAACTTTTCAATTAAGAGAAGTCCGTGACACATATTATAAGTTTTTTTTTAAGCCAAGTGAGCCCAACAATATGGTAGTTGGTTATCCAATCTCAATGTCGACGTAGAATTAAAACTAAAAGTACCATGCACCCATAACCAGACAAATTGATTCACCACAAGTTTTTTTTCGTAAAAGAATTGATTATTTGGACCATGAGTGCCATATTTTTTGTGAACATATAATGCGATTATTATGTTAGGCTATATTGCAGGAACTTGGCTACTTCTCATTCATGTCATGTCGTGATCTTAGAACTACCCAAGTCAAAAAAACCGTGTCTCATCTTGAACCCAATTTATGGAAAGAGTTACCATCGAGGTGTTGACAAGAAGATACTCTTGTATTGAAAATCAAATACAAAAATACAAACTCTCTTTTTCTTCTCCAAATAACCTCTCACAACTTAATTCTTAAATCTTATAATGCAGAAGCTTTTCTTCGTCTTTTTCTCTCTTATTTTCGTTGTTTATAACACACAATGAGAGGGGGCATTTATACTAACTCAAAATCAATACAAACCACAAAAACACACCTAACACATACCTAACATTGACTTATACATTTAATAAAAACCACACCTAACACATACCTAACATTGACTTATTAAATAAAGACCACACCTAACACATACCTAACATTAACTTAGAATGTGTAAAATATTAGAAGTTTCTTTGAATTAAGCTTCGTTGTTTTGGATTGAGTTTTATAAAACAAATTTATATTTTAACACTTCCCCTTAAACTTGTTTTATAATGCCAAATGCATTTCTCAATCTGATAAAATCTTCTTTCTTCGACCTTAGAACTTTGGATTCTTGTCCTTTGACTTTATAGCCTGGTGGTTGCTGAATGTAGACTTCCTCTTCAAAAAATCCATTTAGAAAAGCAGACTTTATATCCATCTGGTGAATCTTCCTCCTATTTTGAGCTGCTAAAGAAATAATCAGTCGCACAGTTTCTAAGCGTGCAACAGGAGTAAATACCTCATCATAATCAATTCCAGTTTTTTGACTGTAGCCTTTGGAAACTAGCCTTGCTTTGTGCTTTTCGACTTCTCCTTTTGCATTCTTCTTTGTTTTGTAAACCCATTTGACACCAATTGGTTTGTGTCCTTTGGAAAGAGCAGCGAGTTCCCATGTGTCATTCTTTTCAATGGCTTTGATTTCATCATCCATTGCATTTCTCCATTTTCCATCTTGCGTAGCTTCTTGGAAGTTCACTGGTTCACAATCAGCAAAAAGGCAAAAAAGATTGATATTTTCAAATCGATCAGTCACCTCATAGAGATCTTCAAGACTTCTTATGCGCTCTTCATTTCTTTCAGCTAGGAAAGATGGCGGTGAGTTTCCTTTATCACTTTGCATTGGTGAGGCAGGTGGTGTTACATGCTCTTGCTGATGTTCACCTAGTTGCTCCACTGATGTTTGTTCTATTTCATCAATTTGAGGAAAGAAATTGAATTCGTCTGTGGAAGAGTTGAACTCTCATTCATCTTCTTCATCGAACATCACATTTCGGCTAATCACAATCCTCTTGTTGTTTAGATTGTATAGTTTGTACCCTTTTAAAAGAGTAGAATAGCCGATGAAGATATATCTTTCACTTTTGTCATCAAGTTTCGTCCTTCTTTCATCTGGTACATGAACATGGGCTACACTTCCAAATACTCTAATGTGAGAAATTTCGGGCTTCCATCCACTTCAGGCTTCTTGTGGTGTCTTTCCCCAAATACTTCTAGTTGGAGATCGGTTGGACAGGTAGACTGCTGTATCCACTGCTTCAGCCCAAAATTCTTTCGGCAAATGTTTGCTTTTGAGCATGCTTCATGCCATATCAAGAATGGTTCTATTTTTTCTTTCTGCAACACCATTTTGTTGTGGAGATCTAGGAACAGTGAGGAAACACCGAATTCCACTTCTTGCACAAAAGTCTTGGATGTCCTTTGAAGTGAATTCTCCTCCACGATATGATCTCAATGCTTTAATCTTCTAACCACTTTCATTCTCCACAACAGCTTTGAATGTCTTGAATGCTTCAAAAACTTCTCATTTCTGCTTCAAGAAATATACCCAATTTTTTCTTGAAAAATCATCAATAAAAAGGAGGAAGTAGTTATTTTTACCGAGAGAGCATGGAGTTATTGGCCCACACACATCAGTATGAATAAGCTCTAATGGCTTCTTGGCTCTTGATTCTGATTCCTTGGGAAAACTATTTCTGAACTGCTTTTCAAGTAAACACCCTTCACAAAACTGATCTAGATGTTTGATGCAAGGTAGTCATCTCACCATTCTCTTCTTTGATAATAGTTCCAAGCTTCCATAGTTGAGGTGCCTAAATCGAAGATGCCATAACCAAGATGCATCTTTGTAACAGGCTTTCAAACACTTTGCAACATCATTTTGAATATTCAAAGGAAACAATCTATTCTTTGACATTTTTGCTTTCGCAATTAAATCTCCTTTGCCATTTTTTATAAAGAGACAAAAATCTTTTGAGAAAAACTCATAACCTTTTTCTAAGAGTTGACCCATACTCAAAATGTTGCATGTCATATCAGGCACATGATAGAAATCAGAAATTAACTGATGACTAATATCTTTAGCACGAACAAGGATGTTACCTTTTCCTGCTAGTGATACTTTTGAATCATCACCAAAGGAAACATTGCCAACCACTGATTCGTTGAGGTCCACGAACATACTTCTTTTTCCACACAAATGGTTGCTTGCACCAGTATCAAGATACCAAGTACTTCCTTGATCTTCAACATTGGTTCTGTAGGATAGTAGCACTATCTCTTCTTCGATCTTTGCTTATACATAATTGGTCTTTTCTTCAACCTTATTGCTGGAAGCTCTACAATCTGATGCATAATGCCCATATTTTTGACAATTATAACATTGAACTTGAGATTCATTATACCTTGTGTTTGGATTGCTGGAGGCTCTACAATCTGATGCATAATGCCCATATTTTTTACAATTATAACATTGAAATTGAGATTTATTGTACCTTGTATTTGGATTGCCTCTCCCACGACCTCTTGTAGAACTTTCACCTTTTTCATAGTTGTTGAAGTTGCTATTATAAGAACTCCAACCTCGTCCATGACCACAACTTCCACCATGTCCATGACTTCTACCTCTGCTTCTGCCACGTTGATTTCTTTCATTGCTTTGGCTTCCATGCATATCCTTGATCTGTAGTTTGAGAAGTTGCTCAGGATTCCATGCTGCTTCTTATGCTTCTCTTCATAGGCTTGTAATGAACCTAGAAGCTACTCAATCTTCATTTCCTCGAGGTCTTTAGTCTCTTCGATAGTTACAACAATATGCTCATACTTCGGATCTAATGAGCGGAGAATCTTTTCAATGATTCTTACATCTTCTAGCTTTTCACCATTTCTTTTTAATTGATTTGAAACAGCCAAAACTCTAGAGAAGTAATCTGAGACTAACTCTCCTCCTTTCATATGTAACGATTCAAAGTTTCCTCTTAAAGTTTGAAGGCGTACTTTCTTCACTTTTAATCTGCAACTTCTCTCATACTTGTTTTGCGGATTCAGCATCTACTATCTTCTCAAAACCATCTTCATCTAAAGCTTGATAAATAAGATAGAGAGCTTTCTTGTCTCTCTTTTTTAAATCTTTCAGAGCTGTCTTTTGATCTTGCGTAAGTACATCTTCATTTTGAGGCTCATTATAGCTATTTTGTACGAGATCCCAAACATAATGAGCTCCAAGGAGAGCTTTCATTTTGATATTCCAATTATCATAATTGGAGTTGTTTATTGTTGGGACTTGGAATGATGCCACACCATTTGCCATATCTCCAAATTGAGTGAGAATTTGAAAATTTGGACTTATCTGGTCAACAGCTTCTGCGGCTCGGTCAACGACTTCTGTTGCTTTGACTCGGCCTGACTGAGTGAGTGACTCGATCTGACTCAGTTTAACTCAGTGAGTTAACAAGGATTTGTGGACAGCAAATTTCCGATGATGATTGGCGGCTCTTCTGAGCTCCGATTGGACTGATTTTGGCGGCGTTGGATTCGTCTTTACGAGAGCTTCAATTTTATATCTTATATGCCAATATTTTGCTCTGATATCACTTTGTTTACACGAAGATACTCTTGTATTGAAAATCAAATACAAAAATACAAACTCTCTTTTTCTTCTCCAAATAACCTCTCACAACTCAATTCTGAAATCTTACAATGCAAAAGCTTTCTTCTTCTTTTTCTCTCTTATTTTTCGTTGTGTATAACACACAATGAGAAAGGGCATTTATAGTAACTCAAGATCAATACAAACCACAAAAACACACCTAACACATTCTTAACATTGTCTTATACGTTCAATAAAAATCATACCTAACACATACCTAACATTGACTTATTAAATAAAGACCACACCTAACACATTCTTAACATTGACTTATACATTCAATAAAAACCATACCTAACACATACCTAACATTAACTTATTAAATAAAGACCACACCTAACACATACCTAACATTGACTTAGAATGTGTAAAATACTAGAAACTTCTTTGAATTAAGCTTCATTATTTTAGATTGAGTTTTATAAAACAAGTTTATATTTCAACAAACGGAACTAAGTACAAAACTTTAACATGTACCATTGATTAAATAAACATGCATATTACTAATATCTTTGCAGCTAAATAAATTGGATGCATGCACCCTAACCCATTAGAAAGCATTAGAAAACTCACCAAGAACGTGATAGCTTATAACAAAAACCAATGAGAAAACCATTGATCTTCACTCATCCCATTTTCTTAACGCCTTGGACGAGTAGCATAGGCCGGTGGAGAATCCACAATTCCCGTTTATGTTCATCAATAAATTAGCATCATGTGGTTTCAAGCTTAGTTTCTGGGCACAGTAAGTGCCGTCTCCAGAGCATCGAAACCATCAAATGTGCATCTTTCTAAGACTTCAATGGAAGTGCCATTTATCTCCCTGTCCAATGCTGTGATGATATTTCATTAAATTTGATCTGTTTCACTTTTTCCCTTCTTGGGTTCCTTCTAGTTTAAGTATTCAACTTGGATTGAAGGCGTCATTATTTCTCAACAAAGATAATGGCTTTTAATATCCTTTATGTACTTATTGTATCGTATATCAAAATAGTGTGTTAGGCTAAAAAGTAGGTTAAATTGTGAGAATCAGATACACAGTGGAAACTTCGGTTATCAATTGTTATCTCCTAATAACATTCTCGCAATAAATTTTAAAAAAAATTCAAAAAAATTTAATAAAACATGATACACACTATAACATCATAATGATATGTTATATAACTAATAGCCCACCTAAACTGTTTTATAGCATGTCCTAATACATTATATAAATCCACCAATTTTGACCGATTCAAATAAACTGATTCTTATCCGATTTTTGATGAATCGGTCCGATTCAATGATTCCCTTTCAATCCGATTCAATTCTCGATTCTGATTTTTGAAACTATAACTTATATGTCAAGGCCTTGTGCAGTCCATGTTGTCCAGCTTTTAATTCCCATCGACAAACAATGGAAACCGCCATTATAAATATGAGAAAAGAGCCTACCTATTTTAGTCCCAACTAGCTTCCCTTTATGATGAAACTCATATCCTTTAAAAAAGATGTGAATTGGAAACCGCTAGTGGCTAATTAATCATTTAATTAAGGATTATGATAAAGTCACAACAGATAGATATATCATTTTATTAGAATTATATTTGCAATTGTATTTGTTGAAACAAACTCACTTAACAATTTTCTAATTAGTATAAATTACTACAATAAGTGGAGTTTAGTTACTCTTTCTATTTTTCAAATTTCATTATTTGTGATAATTTGTATCAACAAGGAGGTTGCTACAATAAGTTTGTTATGTCAAGTAATACAGCAAATTCACTGCTTTTAATTCCTGCTGAGTCAATTCTAAGGTTTGATTTTTAAACTACGCAACGTTGGGTTGGATGCAAAATTATATCCAATATTTGAGTTTAAACCAAACTTGCTCATCAAAAATTGGAGTTTCAATCTATGCCCGATTATTTCATCGTATGAGCAAAATTCAAATTGAAGAAGATATGACATTGAAAAAAACTTTTAAATTCATGTCCAATTTGATCGTCATAGTCTGTGAATCGGGTTAATTTGATTTTTTATTCGAGCAAGCGGTCCCACAATAAAACTGACCAGAGACATGGTGCCCCAATTTAGTGATAAAACCACCATGAATTGAAAATCATATTGACCAAATTATAATACCATTGTGTGTGTGTGTGTGTGTATATATATATATATATACACACACACACACACACAATGGTAT
>JAVDBV010025486.1:0-15414 GCA_032619315.1 Piper longum
GCCCTGTGTGAGGCATTCTTGAAGTTTCATATGTTTTCGTGGGTAATGGAATACCCATTTGCCAGATTGTATTAGTTATTTTCGGACCAGTAACATTCGTTACTGACAGTTTTTTTATAATATATGTAGGTCTCGCAAATCCTGTATCGACTTCGGCGGAAGGACAGACAAATCCTACACACACTTGATTTAATTCCTTGCATTTATTTATATTTGGTGTATTGTGATGTTTATTTAATAATGTCTTCCATTCTCATGACACCAAGAGGGTTATTTCGATCTATTTTACGGATCGAGTCTCACTGACTAATAATATTAAACATGTCTCGACTCGATCGTAACATTTCTGATCCGGTTCTTAAATGAACCGAAATTGGGGTGTTACAAATACTATGTATATTTATTTATCCATTAGGTATCATACTAAATATTATCTGTAAAATCTTACAACCAGTTATTTTTCATGTTGTGTTCGCATGTATGGATCATATATAAATGTAAGGTTGAAGTTTAAATTACTCATGATCGCGGGTTGCATGCATGTCTATTGGATGATCATATAAGTTGTGCTATATTGATCGCAAGACGTTTTTTCTCGAGGCACGAGCACCTTCAAAACATGAATTAGTTAATTTGAAGAGGCACCTAATTAAAACGGTGGTTTTATGCACAAGATAAGTTAAATTGAAAGAAGATAGGCATAATAATAATGTACGGAAAAATCAATTAGGAAGTAAGAAAAATGTTCGATCAATCCGGTTGGGCTGGGGAAGGAAACATCTTGAAGTTAAAATTAAATAATAACATTTGAGCATAGACATTCCTATCATTATTCCTGCCTCCAAATGTGGGACCCAATTTAGGTGAATATTTTTTCAATGAAAAACCATAATTATATTAATTATTATTCCTGCCTCCAAATGTGGGACCCAATTTAGGTGAATATTTTTTCAATGAAAAACCATAATTATATTAATTATTATTCCTGCCTCCAAATGTGGGACCCAATTTAGGTGAATATTTTTTCAATGAAAAACCATAATTATATTAATTATTATTCCTGCCTCCAAATGTGGGACCCAATTTAGGTGAATATTTTTTCAATGAAAAACCATAATTATATTAATTATTATTCCTGCCTCCAAATGTGGGACCCAATTTAGGTGAATATTTTTTCAATGAAAAACCATAATTATATTAATTATTATTCCTGCCTCCAAATGTGGGACCCAATTTAGGTGAATATTTTTTCAATGAAAAACCATAATTATATTAATTATTATTCCTGCCTCCAAATGTGGGACCCAATTTAGGTGAATATTTTTTCAATGAAAAACCATAATTATATTAATTATTATTCCTGCCTCCAAATGTGGGACCCAATTTAGGTGAATATTTTTTCAATGAAAAACCATAATTATATTAATTATTATTCCTGCCTCCAAATGTGGGACCCAATTTAGGTGAATATTTTTTCAATGAAAAACCATAATTATATTAATTTAATAAATAAAATTTTAGCATAATTATATTCAATGAAAAACATCTTGAAGACTGCTCCTGTATTGAAACCAAATGATGATATATCAAACATTATATTTATGAAATTATAGTTTTATGTTGTATTCGTCAATTTGTAGATTGTTGATGTGATGATCTTTTGTACTTGTATTAAACTATAAATTTGTCTGTTTATGTTAAAAAATTATATAATTATATATTTATGTCTTTATGTTATGAGTTATTAAATTTTTTTATATGACCGATTTGGTCCGAATCAACTGAAGTGATTTCTGACCGATTTATACCGATTTTAATTTTGATTCCAATTTTTACAATTATGATTGTGGGGTGTTGGTGCAATGGCATTAATCAATACATAAACGTAGCTCCACTATTGTTGTCTTCTTCTTTTAACATTATAAACCCCAATATTATAATGCTCACAATCTTCGTCAATATCAATTATCAAAAAATATTTAATTATACAAAAAATAAATCATAAAAATAAAAAAGTAAAAATTTTATTGGACTATCTAAGTATTTATTGATTTAGTTATTAAGTTATGGTCTGAATGCATAAAATAAGAAATTGGAGGGAAAAATAGCATGAAAACATGAAAAGATCATATACATTTATGCAAAGATTAGATTTTCTCTAATATGATTTAAATATTGCCAAACAAACATAAGAGAATTGCAAGTCTTATTATTATTCAATGTATGATAATTATAAAATCATGAATCACTTTATATACATGATGTGTCGACTCTTGAATTGTCATAAAAAGTAGTATATATTGTTATTAGCTAGTTATTGCTCTCATAAATAATAAAATAATAACATTATTAACAAGTGGAAGCTTTCGGGCATAATTTATTTCTCTAAAGAATAGAATAAATTATTAAAAAATTTCAATAACGGATAAATAATATAATGATTAGGGATGGGCATCGGTGAATGGATGTCGGACAAGTTATTGTCTGCGTCTGTTCGTTGGATAAAACTTATTTAAGTCATTGTTTAAATTATCTGTGAGGCCCAAACAATGCCAAAGGATAGTCTGATATTACAATATTACCTTAGCAAAACCTACCCTAGCAAGTACTTTTCAAAGAGAGGTAAACTCCTCTGCCGCTGTCTTGGGACCTCGGTTGCTTTAAATATTAAATACAAAAGAGTTCCAAAATGAACAAATTGTCATAGTATTTAAATTTTTAAATAACATTTTATAGAATCTAAATTATTTAATATAAAATGTTTAATTATTTATTTCAAGCAGCTTATATATAAATATGAAAGTTCAAATATACTATTTTTTTTTAAAGCTTCGGGTCATGAGAAGTCTGAAACTTAAAACTAGGGAGGTCAACGTATGCAACACGGTTGACGGCGACTTTCGGCCCAAAAAACAGAAAAAGGAAACAATGTAGACGTTGACTCGTACCATCTTGCGCTAATCTCACGGTGAGAACGCCATGCTAATAACCCGCGGAAATCATTAATTAATTAATTGAATTAAATTAACGAAGCAACAAAGAATTTTCGTCTAAAGTGTATTTTCTTAATTTATTAAAACCCTTCCAAAGCCCAATCCAATTCAATCGCTTTTAGTTTTTTTTTTTTTAAATTAGCCTTTTCGACGAAATTCCCACCTCTAAATTTCGACCTTTGATCGATTAAATCTCGGTAAAAGAACATCTTTTTCGTTCGTCAACCTTGAATTGTTGTAGGCGTCGATCATCATCTTCCCCTCTCTCTCTCTGACTTTCGCCAAATTCGGTACCATTCTGTTTGCTCTCTGTTTTTGGCTTTTATTTTTGGCTAATTTTTGCATGAGGTTGATGATCATTAGGAAGAATTTTGGATCTTGGGTTATGTTTGTATGATTAAATTTTGTTGCTCTTTGCTCTAGGATTGGATTTGTGTTATCTTGTGAGTAATAATTTGCTGTAGGCGTTGGTTAGTTTTATTTTTTTTATTTTTTTGGGTTTAATTTGTTTTGGATGGTGAATTTTTGTGATCATTGGACATCCATGATTAAGAATAATAATGCAATGATGAGAGGATTTTATTTTTCTATATACACTTGTTGAAGAGAAATGACGATTTTCTCGTGAAAAAGTTTTCCTTTTTAGGTTGAAAGGTCAATTATGTGGAGAAAGTCCTCTATAGGTATTGATGCTTGAGTATTTTACCTTTAAGATTGGTCTTTTGCTTTGTGTTCAGTGGGGTTTTGCCTTCTATACTAGTGGGAAGTGCAAGCGTCGTTTTGTTTCTAGAAAACTATATATACATATGATCACTATTTACACATTCTACCAGCTTGGCTGGGGATTTAATGTCGCCAATTGATTGCTTTTATATTTAAGGACGAACCAATAAGTTTCTTCACGGGAATGTCCCTCCTTTCTCAACCCTTGAAAAAAATGATATAATTTTTGTTTATTATTTGTTAAGTACTTGCTCGAGGGAGCTGTTTCGTAAACAATTTAAGTTGTTTCTGAATTGTGTGTGAATTCTTGCTCAGGGGAGAAAAGAGCAGATTTGTTAAAACCAGAGTTCTTATCTGCTCATTTTCCAGAAAGGTCAGAGGAGGGTGTAAAGGAGGACACATTATTTCTTGACTGATTTCTTGTGTCTTGCTACCTTCTTTTTACTCATTCGGACTAGTGTTCTGTATTACGACAGGAAGAAACATTTGGTGGATACATGTAAATTATCTGATCTATTCTTAATCTATTACCGAGGTGAGAAATAGTGAAGTATCTTTAAAAAAAAATTAAGCTATAAATGGGTGCTGCCTATTGCTGTTTTCAAGCGGAGGATCTTGATGACCGACAATGTATATCTCTTCAATGTTTCATTCACCCTTTTGCAAATTTGGTATGATTTAGTTCTGTTTTGTGATGTAATTTTTATCTTAAAATAGTTCGCATAAGGTGCTGCTAAAATTTCTTCCCTTGTGAAGACAAAATATTTACAAGGGAAATACTTGTACTTCACTAAGCATGCTTCATTTTATGTACCACTAAATGAAGTTCTAATATCTTTTTATGATTGATACTTATTTAAATAATTGTTCATGAAGTTTAGGTGTCCCTACTATCCACAAAGATATTTATATTTTGTCAGCCAGTTTGTTTTGTAAGATGTGATGTAGTTTTACTCTATGAGAAACCTGATTGAAATTGTTTTAACCATGTACGTATCTATGCTCATGAAATGTTACATTTTGTAACTGGTTCTCCGTAAATGTTAGCTATGTGAGTTCGAATGGCTATTCACATCTTGCCATGTCAAATACATGTTCGAGTAACTAGGTTGGCCTGCTGTTAAATGAGCAGACTGACGGGTTTCCCTTGGCACCAAAGTGATTGATGCCTGTCATTGCATGGATTATGCTAGTTTGATGTTGCTTCTGTGCTAGTTTTTTCCTGATGTAATATTATTTAATGAATAGATGTTTTCTTTTGCTTGCAGTATTCTTTATTATTTAGAAGAGGTGTGGGTTCTTTAACTGTCTCGGGAGCAACTTCATTGGCTTCCCAAGTGGTGCCTACTCCTGATAGTTTCATGTGTGAGACATTTCGTGCTCCTCCAAGGCCTCTGCCTTATGATACGGACCCAAGGTGCTCTCTTTCTCTCCAAAATGGACCAGTTCCGAAGCAGGGAAAGGCTTCAAGTCACTGTCATGAGGAGACTGAGCACCTTAGACTCGGTAGTGCTTCTGGTGTTGAAATACTGAGTAATACAGGCGAAGGAAATGCACTTAGCTGTGAAGGTGGATCAAAAATGTGTCCCGAATTTTCAATAATGCATCCGCTTGCGAAATTTTTAAATGGGGAAGGCTATATACTTAATTCTTTGGAAGATGAAGATGTCTGCCCTACATGTCTTGAAGGTATCTTGGCAATATAGACTGTTCTTATATAATTCCTAGTATTCATTGACTTGTTCAAGTGACATTGAACTTGATCATGGACATTTCTTTAATATTTTTGTATGCTGCAATTTAATTCTTTGGCATCCTTTAAAATAAAATTTTTCCATTTTGCAGAATACACCATTCAAAACCCAAAGATAGTAACGCAATGCTCTCATCATTTTCATCTTGGTTGTATATATGAATGGATGGAAAGAAGTGAAACATGTCCTGTTTGTGGGAAGGTATACTTCCTCTGTCTCTGTTTTGCCATGTTCCTTATCTAGCATCATTTTCTCCTTTCGAAAAAATTATTAAGATTGATGATAATAAAGAAAAATTGCGACAAACATGCTTTTTTTACTGGATCTCATGATTCCACGACTTATTTTCATGCTAAAAGTGGCTGTAAAATATCGACATGAACTAGAGTATGTTGGATTTCCGCTGGATAATTACAAATGTCATTCTTCACTCTATCAAGTCACTAATTAGTGGCATCCAAGGTTAAATATGATAGTGTTGGTTCGACAATGGAGACTAGGAAAAACATTTTTACAAATTTGCATTTGATAATTTCTGGTATTCTGAGTTGTGTTGTTTTTATATGCTTTTATTTCAGGGAAAGTGTTGCCCGGGTGGAGTAGAATTTTATAATCTATTATAATTCTTTTTTGCAGTGATTTTCTGCTAAAAATATCCGTAATTCCAATGAAAATTATATTATAAATTGTTATCGTTTGCATAAAAATTTGACCGCATATCCTTGTGTATCCTTTTCCTGCGTGCTTCGCATCTTGCAAGCTTGTCTGCTGAATTTGATGTTTGTATCTATTTATCGTGATTCTGCCTAGTAAGCATGTCTGCTGAAAGCATTGATCTCTATTAATGTTTGAGAGGATTTAACGTCCTGCCATTTCATTTTGTAGGTGATGGTATTTGACGAGACATCATGAAACCTTCTTTTTCTGCTGCAAATGAAACATTAATAGAGATCAAGCAATCTGTTAATGACTAGTAATGACTACGAAGGATTAGGATTTCAAGCAATCTGTTAATCACCTCCAATGCTACCCTTTTTTTGTTTACAAGCTCCGATGCTCCATCCCCTTTAAGAGAAATAAATTGGATTTTCTTTAATCGCCGGCTTTTTCCAATGAGAATATATCTTTATACGCATAAGGTCTGTATGGGTTTAGGAGTGGTTCCTAAACTGATAGCACAATTTGAATCGATCCCACTGCCTCTAGGCTTTAAAATTCAAATAAACGAAGCTCTTCAACCATCGGCGCTTGGTGCCAACAAAATTGTATGTTCAGAGTGTATCTGTTAACCTCAGCTATCGGCTCAATCAGTGCTAACGTACTCGAATTCTAAGAGCATCTGTGAGCACTAAAAAAAATCTCATTCTATGGACAGTATCCAAAAGACGATTAATATATATTAATAATAACATTCAAGAGGCTGCTACAGTAGTAAATATGAGCTAACATGTCCTGGCAAGCGGCTGATACTTAGCTGCTTCTTTCATTTAAAAAACTTCATCCTTTTGTTCTTGTTGTCTCCTGGTTGCATTCACTAAATACAACAGGGAACAAAATGGGTCTGTTTACAGATCATACCAACCACCCTGGAAAGAAGCCATTGACATTTTGTGGCGGAGCTGTGACTGGTGCTACAACAGTGATGTGTTCTTGATCAACTTGATCATAACTGCAACAGCAGGAATTCAACATTATGAGATAAAGGAAATGGGCAAGCAGACATGGACTGAAGAAGGGAAGACAAAGTACGGTTTACCCAATCTGCAAAGTTGGATTACAGTCCAAAGGTTGGAAGAAGACTTCTGAATTGGAGGGTTGGCGGGCGTAGGAGTTGCTATGACCACAATCTTGCCATGACAGATGGAGGAGATTTTCAGCACCGTATTCTTCCAACTGTGCCAGTGAAAATTTATATTTAAAGTTGGTCTTGAATCATAATTAGAAAAAAGAATAGAAAGAGGGAGATTAGCACGGAGAGACCTTCTTTCTCCACATCTTATTTGCTTCCAGTAGAAGTTCTTCCTGCCCAAATACAAAGATATTATACAGTGAGTATGCGAAATGGAAACGGAAAAGAAATCACTTTCAACAGTTAATTTCGATGTCACCTTCCTTCTGAGATCAGTGAGTTGGTCCAGCATAACCTGCGTCTGCAAACGAAAAAGGCTGTCATTAATCAATGAATCCTGATCAGAAAACATTATAACCACCATAACTTCAGATAGTAACCAACTATTCTAGCTAATAGCTCGATCAAACTGTTAAGCCAATTTGTCTAAAACCATAATATGGTAAATTGAGAGAACAAAATTACTGTTCTGAGTAGGCAGATTGGATGAGTACGTACCTTGTTAGACCTAATTTGCCGGAGTGACTGCTCAAGCTGATTCTCAAGCTGCTCTAGATCCTTGCTGTTCAACGGCCCCAAGTCTTCGCCCAGAAAATTTCTGCACATATATAATTCATATTTATTACACTCTGGTAAGCTGTTATGCCTAAAAAATATTTTTCCTTTTTTTTATACAAGGTGCTGTTCAATATCTAAGTTCACTTGGTTGGTAATAACCATTGCCTTAATTCACCTTTGAGTCAGTTGCAAATGTTCAACTTTGGCTTTCAACCTCATGTACTCCTGATAGCTTTTCTGCAATCAAATAATACGATTGAGGGAAATCATGCTGCATATTGGACACATTCGAAGGAAGCTACTAGCTCATATACTGGCAATCTGCATATTGTACGGGCAAATACCTCTGTCTCCCTTGACGGCCCTCTAGCAGCTTCTGGCATCGAATAACTAGATTTCTGGTACCTTTCCAAAGTCTTCATCAGGCTGTGCAAAACCAAAAGGAAGCAAGCATATATGCGTTCTCAGTGTGGACGAAAGCGAACAAAAACGCCTATGACACAAATGCATGCATTATTTGTTTTAGGATAAAGTAATTACTAGCTTGTTACCACGTTCACTGGCTGGCTTGTGAAATGATGTTACTTAGACCACTGAATTCAAATCAATTACAGGTAAGCTGGGTATAGATAAATTAAGTAGGATTAATATATAGCGAGGTGGGTAAGACGAATATAATATTTTGTATAAGTAAGTTTAGATGATTTAACCACCTGTCTTACAAGCTTAATATGCCAGAAAATGGAGCTATATTTGCTTCAGCATTGTACGTACTACTGAAAACAACAGCTTAGAGTTAAGAGATTAATCATTGGCACCGATGAAGATTCGAAAACATGGTATATATACATATTTCACTAAACATATTGCAGATTATAACTAGACGATAGACCAAATGATAAAGATTATACGAAAAATAACAAAGTAAGTCGGATCAATCACAACACATCTACTTAAACGTGACATGGTCAAAACTTGGTGAAAGTTTCGTGCAGCATGAAGGAATTGAAATACAAGAAAGAAAGGTGCGTAAAAGTTCATGCAAGTGGAGGCCCAAGGTCAGACCACCAGAAAAGGGCTCTTACATCCAACGTATTTCGTTTTGAGCGTTAAAATACATCTGTATATATTAAATTATCTAGGCAAGATGCCGTGTGATATGTACGACCTATGCTAGAACTAAATTTAATTTTGTAGATAAATCCTCATTGTATAAGAGAGAGACTATAATGATTTCATATCGTAGAGCTAGGCTCCAAATGAGAAGATAAACAGACTAAAATAATTTAATTTATATTCTTTTATACAGCCTAAATGAGACTAGAACACTCAATCTAAAGCCAATTTAGAATAGGTTTTAATACGAATTTAAATTTGAGCTAGAGCCATCAATGATCCATAGCCAATTTAGAATAAGTTTCAATACAAATTTGTATTTAAACACGGTTTAATACAAATTCGCATTGAAACCTATTATAAATTCACTCTAGTTTGGGGGCTTTGTTTCAAATCTAAATTTGTATTGAATTCATAGGTTCAAATTCATAGATTCGACCTCAGTCATGTCATCTAGGCATTATGTATTGATTTCATGTCTTGTATTTGATTTGTTTGATTGATTTATGTTATTTGATCTGTTTGACAATTGTTATTCATGATTTAGATTAATTATGATCTAATTAACGTTAATTAAATACTCCTTCGATATGATTCAGCGTGTTAATATTTACAATTGGCAGTTGCACAACGATTGAATGGTGTGATTAACTTCAATAATGCACTTAGAAGTAGTTAAACAATCGTTGAAAAATTAAGTACTTAATTTCATTAACTTAGTGTAATTATCAAAATTACCTAATATTTATATGTTTTTGTGTATTATGAGATGTTCCCATGTTCCGATGTTCCGGTGTGTGTGTGTGTGTGTCATGTGTGTTATATCATATCATTCATGCATTTATAATTAGCAGTTGCACAACGACTGAATGGTGTGATTAACTTCAATAATGCACTTAGAAGTAGTTAAACAATCGCTGAAAATTTAAGTACTTAATTTCATTAAATTAGTGTAATTATCAAAATTACCTAATATTTATATATTTTTGTGTATTATGAGATGTTCCGATGTTCCGGTGGGTGGGTGTGTGTGTGGGTGTGTGTATGTCATGTGTGTTATATCATATTGTTCATGCATTTATAGCATGACCGTATATTGATATAAGACTATAGGATGAATCATATAGTATAAGCGGAAAAACATAGTTGAAATCTTGAAGATTTATTCATTTTATGAGTCATTTAATTGTTATTTGGGGTGCTATATAATCCTCTATTTTCACGAAGTATAGATGGATCAAATATATCAAGTTTAGATACTATTTTTTATTACTTATTAACGATGATGTTATATATAATGAAAATAAACTGAATGAAAATAAGTTTTTACAGATTTTATAAATTAGTTTAAGCAAAAGGGTCCAAACCTATTCCTAAAACGGAGTCTTCCCAATATAAAAATGACCAGGGATGTAAACATATATCCTGGGGGGATCCACATAGCACATCCCTTAAGTAAGAGCCGCTACATAGAGTTGAAAAACGTAAGTTTTTCACTCCTACTAATAATGCACATTTTATCATATGTAATACTCCTACTAATAATGCACATATTATCATATGTAATAATGTTTATGACAAGTTCTATTTGGTCAAATATTCCCATCGAGTTATGTGTTGGCTCATATGTACACACAAAGAGATTTAAAAAATATATGTAAGGCCTGTAAAGTTAATTTTATATTTAATACTTAGTTAATTAATTTTTAAAAATATAACTTAGGCTCATTAATTTGCACTTTCAACAAAGTTATTAAATATGATATTAAAGTCAACCTTATTCCATCCTGGATAATGGATTGAACTAGAGATGGAAGTTAGGTTATCGGCCACCAGTCAAATAGAATGTGAGTTAGGCTCTTAGTTATGAGCTGAGTGTAAAAATTTTGATTAAGGAATTTCGTAAAGTAATTAAATTATAAAAGTTTAAATTTAGTCTCATATTTAATATTTATTTAAGTAAAATCAAGTTCATTAATAAAGATAAAATATAGATCTTTAACTTAGTTAATCAACTTTAAAAAATATGATTTAGACCTGTTAATGTTTATAACCAAGAAAAAGGTATCAATATTTCTTATCGTCAATTAATCGATCTTTGATTATATGATGTCTGATTTATATTATTGTCATGGTTTAATTATTGAACTGTGCTCCTATATTAATTCTGAGTGGACACTTTTGGTTGTACGGAGGTGTTGTCCGCAGGTTAACAGGTTTACAGCTTGAGCATAGGTGGAATAGTGGATGCTTAACTTAGGATTTATTTTCTTAGTTTCATTTTTTTTACAAGTGACATTTAGATACGTGTTATGAGGTGATGATGATTCTTAATAAATGGTTTGAGTATTATAATAAAACAATTGTTATGTTTATATTCCACAACATATACAGACGGTTATTATTATTAGTTTATTTTTTAATTATTTGATTAATGGTTTTATTCAAGTTTATTCATATAACATATGTATGTGGTATTGAATTTAATTAGGATAATATTTATTTATGATAATAGGGATCGTTACAGATAGTATATAAGTGAAGATATGCCTATAAATCAACAATTTAAGCTAATTATTTTTAAACGAATATCTTATACCCATCAATTTGCACTATTTTAAGTTATTACAACGAATGTATAATTGCTAAAATTCAGGAGAATATTAAATCTCAGGAATGAAGTTACACTTGGAGACGAATATGCATTCATGCATTTAGGTGCTTATAAAATTTTAGTTTGCTTAGTATGAACTCAATTCAAATCATATATGGTTGCCATTTTCTCAAACTTTAGTAAATTGCCCTTATGATCATAGTATGTTAATTTGAACTGACATAGTAGCATCAATATAAGTTGATAGTTTTCCCAAATTTATTTAGATCAAACCTTACAAACCTCTAATTAGAGTATAATTAGCTTGCTTACAAAGTATTTAAGTATTTTTTGAGAGGAAAAAATATTATCAACATTGGATGAGTGAGTTTTATTACAGTATATTTAGTATAAAATAAATTTCTGTAAGGATATGCTAGACTACATTTAATATAAGATAGATTAGCAGAAGGATCTTTTAGTCTTTTACTTAATAAGTTGTTATTAGGGTTTCTAATCTATTATTAAGTAGCACAACGGCCTTTTTTTCTATGAGACTTTTTCATCAACTCTTGTGTCTTTGATGCTTTGGTTTAATATATTTTGACAAACTTTAACTTCTTTTGTATTTGTTGGATTGAAGCTTTAGTGATTTTATAGCCAAGTTTAATATTTTACTTGTGGGTTATAAAGATGCAATTTAGTCACAATCAGTTTTCCTATGGAATTTTACTTTGATAATAATAGGTTGAAAACACTAACAACTTATTAAACTAAAAGATTCTAATATCCTTGTATGAATTGATTTATACTTAACAAGTGAAGAGTTTGGAAATATTACTCATAGCAGCAAAGGCGTCAATCCCATATTACAGCCTTAATTAGTCGACCACTTGTGTTCAGAAAATTTTACCATGCTATCTGAGAATTGATATTTGTATACATGTTAAGATAAGCAATCATATGTAGCCACATGATCATAATATGGCTGCTATAATTATGTGAAAATACTGATTTCTTGGATTTGTTTTTTTTTCCAACACTTGAATTTGAACATTATAATTCCAGAAATTTGATTAATTTGTAAGAAGTTACAGCCTTCAAATTCAAACATTACATTAATTATAATTTTTAATTTTTATAAAAATTTCCTGGGATCACTACTGCCAATCACTCCTACACAACGTTTAAGGCATCCATGGCTTTTAGTAACTTCCATTTTGTCTGTGTCTACTTCTCTTTAGCATGTATCATAGATAGAAGAAGTTGGTGGTGAATCAAAAAGGTTAGATGATCAGACTCTGGTACATGGGACCATTAATTTGCAAACCGTACAAGATTGAACAGCAAGAAAAGCACAAACGTCTACAGCAAATGGAAGGTACGGGGCACCGAAAAGTTTCAGGTTTTTCGCACACTGGCATGTAAAAATACAGAAACAAGTACATCCATATATGAAATACTGATTAGCAAAGACGACATAATGATATAAATTTAAGTTCATAATAACAAAAGTGTACTATATATATAATTGCCTCCTATTTGATAAATCAACACTTTTTTTTAAAACTCTTCTATTTTTTCTCATGTAGCTATGCTCCTCTATTGCAAGGTTTGCATGTTCATGCAACATGACTTTTAATAAAATGAATGTAAGTGCTAGCTAATTTTTAATAGTACCAGATAAATTTTGAGATGGAAACTGATCAATATAGTTCATATCATGACGCCAGATCAAGAAGATTTGATAAAGAATGTAGTAGCTGGGCATCTCATGAGTGCATTCGAACATACAGCAGCATGGTATGTCAGTTTATACGAAGTAAAAACATGTAATATTTGCAATGGCCAATATGCTGTGCGGCTAGAGCAATATTGTGTACATAAGACAATTCCTCGGAAACTAGTTTTCAGGTAGCTATCTAATGTCTCTTAGAACATGGTGCTATCACATTAAGCCAGTTCCTATTAATTAGTACGTATTGTTTTAGTCGTTAAAGATTTATCTGTGCAAGCTTAATTACTGCTTATAAGTGCGAACGTTTTCATTTTATTCGAGATGCAAATGGAGGTCAGAAGGTGTAAGTTTGCGAGGACAGCTTATGTACGTAACAAACTTGCATGGAAATCGTAAGAAGAAAATTATCAATATGTATTATCACCATGCATCATGTTATAATTATTAGACGGACCAGTATATTTTATTCACTCCAAATTTTAGAATAGGCACGTCGTCTTAATTAAACAGTCCTCAGAGTACTCTCTTCTACCTCTTCACTTCTTGCACTCTTCCATCTCTTTCTCACACACTCTCTCTTCCTTTCCTTTGTCTAAGATAACTTATAAACCGACGGCTAACAAGATGATACGGTACCGTTTAGAGAAAAGTCAGCAAAGAATCAAGCTTTCCTTGTCCTCAGTTATGCTCGAGAAACAATCAAGCCAACAAAGAATCGAGCTTTTGGTTTGCACTACTCAATGTCTTTACCAATCAAAAAGACATCTCCTTTCATTTTAGAAAATTAAGTTATCAAAGAACCAACGAGGAGAAAGACTATATTCAACATTTACGAAGCATAAAAAATCGTTAACAACAAGCCAACATATAAAAAAAGTTGTCCCTTCCGTTTTTTTCAAAATAAGATGAGAAGTAATTGATTTTGTCTTTAGTATCATCTCCAACAACAGAAAAGAAAAAGAAGTTTTTTTTTTAAAAAAAAGTAAAATTTGAACAAAACTTCCTACATTTAACAGTCTGATATAGATCAACCAAACAAAGGCAGAACAGTGCAGTTCAAAATGCATACAAATTGACGGAGGAAGATATATGATCAACACCTCACCTGGGAGAGCTGCAGAACTCATAGAGCTTTCCACGGCTGGAGAAGACGATCAAGGCCACCTCTGCATCACAAAGGACAGACAACTCGTACGCCTTCTTCAACAGCCCATTCCTCCTCTTGGCAAAGGTCACCTGCCTGTTAATCTTGTTCTCAATCCTCTTCAACTCCACCCTCCCCCTCCCCATATCTGGTTTCCTCTCTCTCTCTCACACACACACCTTTCCAACTCTAGATCTCTCTATCTTACTACTTATGGACTTGTTGCAAATGGGTCTTCGTTGCAGTGCATATTTATAGCTATACAACACTATGAGCTGGAGAGAAGGAGATGGGTATGGGATTTGAGGATTGTTGTAAAAAAAAAAAAAAAGAAAAAAAAAGAAGAAAAGTGAGTTTGGTTAGGCAATGTGTGTATGTGGATAGCGTGGTAACTTGGACTGGTTAATTTGGCAACGAGGGAGATAAATTTTTGGTAGCTTTGAACACTTGAAGGGATTGATTTTACTAAGATGACAAATAATGATTAAGATGATTTATGATCTCGGGACGTCAACAGTTACCTTAAAAACGGGTCGGCTTCTGACTGACAGCTGCCGACTTCTGATAGGTTTATTATTTTCTTGACCAAATTGGCCTTTCATATTTTTTTTTTACTTGTTGTTAACACGTTTTTTGCCAAATTACACTGCATCAAAGTTCTTGGATCATCGTAACTACTAGACTTTCGTTTTGCTCATCCCATCCTAACATGGTATTACTGTTTTACCCTTTAATCAATCAAGTTTAAGTCTAAAAGCGGGTGCTACCGTACTAATCCTACTCACTTAAATATACTAAAATTTTCTAATAATATTAACCGCTATTGCACCAAACCAACATAATATATATATTTGGAGAAACTGTGGGTAAATGATTAGCATTATTTTTTCATACTAAAGTGTAGCACATCACAATATATATATATATATATATATATATTGTGATG